>CAJUYH010002675.1:20519-58766 GCA_910591685.1 Galerucella tenella
TATATATATATATATATATATTCGATTATTTTCTTTCGTCCTTCCTTTCTCATTCGGTTGAAATAGCTGTCGGCACTTCCAATTGATAAATTATTAAAAATACGCTATAAAATTACAAACAATTGCAAATCAATCATTTACAAATAATTATTTTATTGAATAAATTTTCGCACTTGCCAGATATTTTCTGATACGATAAATTCACACCACATAATAAACATTAAATATCATGTGAATTATAATATCGACTAATACACGAAACTTTAAACGCAAATGCGGTTAATGATCTGTGTGAATACATACCCATACATACAAATATGCTTTATTTATTCATTTATGTATTTACATTTTTTGTTGTCTTTTATTTCCCTTTTCATTTATGTACGAACTCAACGATTGAAATTGTGTTCAGCAAATTTTATATATATGTTTTTGTATATATGTAAATGTGTGCTCGGAGATACATGACACACGAGCGTAGTTTATGTCGTTTGGAAATTACCCGGTGGGTAATTATATGCTGACGTTCATTGAACATTCTCCACAAAATTCAATGTAAATGTGAATTGTCCGCGTGGCAAGTGGGCAACCGAGCGAGAGAAGAATTAAATGAAATAGAGATATTGCAAAATATACATATATATATGTATATATATTTATATACATCTGTGTGTATTTGTGTCTATATGTATCCCGATTCTCTTGTCCAGTTTGTCCCATTTGTTATTCTTGGGTCGAACCACTTCCCGAAATTGAACGGTTAATGCTTTACACGCAACTTTTCTGTTTCCGCTTTTATGTATATGTATATGTGTCTATAATTTAGGTTAGAAGTTATTTTTTTATGTGTTGTGCTGCGATGGCTGATTGTGCATGTGCGAAAGTGTAAATATTCTCATAATTACATTTGCATATTTTTGTCAATTCTATTTCATTTTTTTATTTTTCATCACGTAGTGATCAGGAAGTATTGGTTTCATTTGATTTTTCAAAAGTCACAATGAGGCATATAATCACCTTTATAATATTTATGAAGGTTGTGTAAATAAAAAAGGTGTTCCTGGGCTGCTGTCCGGATATCCGTCATATATTATGAAAGTATCTTGAAAATGGCTGGACCAAAAATAATAAAAAGTTTATCAATGAGTCAATTGTTATCGAGCTAATAACAAATTGTTAACCCAAATTTTGTTTCGACTCTTTGTTCGAGATGAAATAAATATGACCTCGGTCATCTCAGGAATGGTTTTATAAAATTGTCTGAAATTTTATACATAGCATAAGAATGCTCGGGGGATCATTAATTGCTGCAGCACATTTCGATAGGACTTTTATATTGTGAGAAAATGACGTTTATATTGTAACAGGAAATATTGTCAACCCTCGATACGAACGCTAGTTACAGTTTTCAGACGTCAAAAGAAAAATCTTATTATAAAGTCAAAATCTTCGATCAAATTGCGATGCGCTAATATGAATAATTGGAAGCTATTGGCTGAATCATAAAATGATTGAATGACAATAATTTATCAAGTAATTGGCGATTATCGCCGTGAGTAAATTATAATTTTCAGTATATTAACGGACACAGTTGCAAATGAATGAGAGCGACAAGGAAGTGTCGTCCTACAGGGAAAATTCATGAGTTGGACATGAATGTCGATGGTCAGCAAAGGCTACCGTCAGACAAATATTCATTGTTGAGACCTTCATTATCCCCACTGTCAACTAGGTGGTAATCACGTGATGAACCTAGATAAAGGACTAAGACAACATATGATTGCTGAAAAGTCATCTTTGACACTTCTGCTTTACGAGCGAAATTGTAAAGTCGTCGCCTGGGAACTGTTTCCAAGCATTGAATTGTCTTATTGTAAAATATTCAGAAATTAACAGAAATATTGAATGGTTTGATGAAAGTTGAATTATGGCGGAAAGTAATTATTGTCAAAGTATAATCAGCCATTATTAATTGTGTGTGTGTGTGAAACAATTATTGAAATAAAAGACGACAGAAGTGTCATTGAAATATTGTTATCGAATGCGCATATTCAATTCATATTTTCGCCTGAATGATCTATTAAATCAAATATTGTTTAAAACATATTGCATTTGGTGAAAATTAATTTATATGTCTAAACCATATTGTATGGTTATTTCCATTGTCTTTGTCAATTAATGTATATTGAAATATCACGGCATTTTGACGTTATCCAGCCCAACATATCGATCTTATAGTCGGTAAAAAAAAACTTTGTCGAGTTTGATGATTCTCGATCAAAAATTAATTGACGCCCAAATCTTATTAATAGTAAATTGTCTTATTTGTCTTATCCATGAAATCAATTGACACCTGGTAATTTTAATGGCTTACTTTGCTACTTTACAGCTTAGGAGGTATTGCCACGGCATGCGCAGTGCTCATATCTTTCAAATGCCACCATAATCACATTTTCCGCAAATTTGTTAGTTAAGAGGTATTGTCACCGATATTCACAAATCTTACTAGATAATATCTGTTATTGTAATATAATGTGTTCTTTATGAATGTATACATATATATATATAATGAACCATTATATATTATTTTTTTTTTTCATCATTCAAATTATTCAAATATAAAATTTATAGAAAATAATTCAAATGATTCATACGATAAATAAAACCAAATCGTTGAAGAGTGTCGGACAAGTCTACTTGCGTAAATTTTTTTATTTTTTTCATCTCTTTATTGTTTTAATCCCGTAAGAACAAATAAAAATAATAGGACCACATGCGATGGTAAAGACTGACAGACATTCTTTAAGAATAATAATCCTCTTTCTCTTTTTATTTACTTCGTTACACACAACTACCACTGTAGCTTCCATTTTTTTTTCTCTTTTATCCTGAGCTTTTTCTCGTGTCAGCTTTTTGACTTCCTCCGTCAGATTTGTGAGTTTCCAGTGGTAATATCACGAAAAATCTTTTCCCATTTTTCACCAAAAATATATATATATATATATATATATAGATGTCTATGAATGTTTGTATATACATACACGTTTATTATAATTGAATATCCTTCATAAAAATGTAAAAAAATAATATATTTAAGAATGTCCAAACGCACATTTTGGACATAAAATTTTTTACGTGGCTGCACATTTCTCTTCGATTTTAGTCACAATGAAAGCTACTGAGATATAGAGAAGAGGATGAAAACGGGAGAGAATCATGAATATATTCAGAAGGCAGGCGAAATTTCTCGAGGGCTGTTGGTGGGTATGCCACCAATGTTCGGTGTGGGAGGATTTTGCGAAAAAAAAAATGGGAAAAAGAAATAAAAATTTTTTATGGTAAACAATTTAGCTCAGGTCTCCCCTCAGACGGTCTTTTGCATTCAATACACATTGTTTAATTTAATAAAGACGGAAGAATGAGAAGAAAAAAAATACAGAGTATAGAGCGGATTTTTGGTTAATGCCTTTTTGAATAATATTATGTAATAGATCTTGTTTAATATTTCAACGGGATTATTAGGGTTTTTCAACACAAGTTTCAACTTATACATGTACTCTAATTATTATCAGTAGAACATTTTCATTTCTATAAAATTCAATAGCCAAATGAAAGTTTGGGGTTATGTACTCAGAATATTCACGAAAAGTTTAAATGAAATAAATTGGAATTTATAAACGTGATAACAAAGTTACTGTAAATAATATTTCAGTTATGTGGAAGACAAGCGAGATGTAGAGTATGTGATTTAACTTTATTTGAGTATGATTTAGTGGGTGATAGTTGGATTATTTTATTAAAAATAAAATATTATCGGTCGTGTAAGAACGACTACCTTGGAATGTTTTCCATGGAATTGTTATTATTTTGGAAGGTGAACTGTTGGCAATACTAAAATGCAATTTTTTACAATCATGCGATAGACATTTTATAGCTAAAAGTCAAGCACAAAGCACTTCTACTGCTCTACATCTCATAGCAAATATACTTGTTGATAATCTGACTATCATTTTATCGATATCACAATTTCATTCATTGGAATATTAATGAATTAAATCATCAAAGTATTGTCTGAAGAAGAATGTCTTTGTATAAAATGATACGCAGCACATTCACATATAAATGCATTGAGAAAATCCATACACATATACCTACATCCATCCATACATATATATATATATATATACATAAAATTTCAAAAGTCGTAAAGTATATGCTGTTGACGAATTATTTTTTATATGCATTCATTTAATACACGACGACCGTACCTGCAATCATAAAGTGCAGCGTATAAATGGTAAAAAGAGACGAAGATGAATATAAAAAAAAAAGCACGAAGATTTTATAAACGTGAGTGGAATTGTTACATCTCTAGCGAATTAGTGTGAAGTGGAACGGATTGCGTGTAAGTGTAAGCATTGAAAAAACACATATTCCCCACATGATAACGTTGTAAAATTCAGCAAGAAAGTTGTAAATGAGAATTTTTTTTTTTTTTTTTTTTTTTTTTTCGTGACACAGCTGTCGACCATTTGCCATAATATGTTTTAAAAGTATATATATAAATAATGTGTAATATCTTCATGTAGGACAGTTTTACGGTAATGTCCACAGTTTATTTTTATTGAGCGTATATATATGTATTAATATATATATATATATATATATATACAATAGTAAACAACAAATTGGTAATTTCTTTCGCATTACGAATTTTACAAAAAAAAATAAAATAAAAAAATAATTAATTTATTTCCATCATTTTTAAACTTGACTAGTTCATGTTATTTTCCTTCATTTATGTTTTGAAGGTCGGGAAGGGCCAACGATAAATCTGATGAGCCGAGAGAGGAGCTTAATTTTATCGCTACCAAGCACGAAAAGAAGGTGAGACAGAAGCTGAGGGCAAAGGAGAGAGGAGAAGAGAAAGGTAAAGGTGCAGGCGGGTAGATGAGAGGTATTTTAAAAGAGCTGGCTAAATTAAAAGAAAGGATCTGAATGAAAGTGCGGGTGTGCTGAAAGTAATCACTTTATCTGTAGCTGCCACTCTGTTCGTGGGCTAATCTCGCTTTCTCTCTGTGCCTTCAACGGTATACTGCCCCGACGATCTGAATTACTTTCACGGGGGTCAAAAGGGACACTTACAACTCCGGACGAGTTGAAAAAAAAGAAAAAAAAAACAGAAAGAATAAACAAATACATAAAAGTAAATGAAAATAAATGTAACAAAAAAAAAATGAAAGTTGTATAAAACGTGTCATTTAACATCTGCATATTTTTATAACGTTGGAAATAAAAGAAGGGAAAGAAATCTTGGATATTATGATTAATTATACTGTGAAGGTTATTTAAAATATTTCACACCAGCACTGTAATTTATTACTCAAGAATTCCTATTTAAATCATACAATTTTTTTCTCACTTATCATTACATAGTTTGACGTGAATAAATAAATGAATAAATTAATTAATGAGCATGATGAAAATTCACTTGCTCAACTTATTTTGAAATTTCTGTCGAAAACGAAATTTTTTTTAAGAGATAAAAAATAAAAAATACACAGTAACTATATATTATTTTTGTTTATTATTGCAGTACTATTGTTGTATATATGATTGAGAATTTGAATGATGTGTAGCTGAGTTAGTGCACGACACTCCATATATATTAAGAAACAAAAGGAAAAAAAAAATGGTATTGCTTTTGAAGGATCCATAAGAACAAATTGTAAATCACTAAAGGACATATCCGATTATTGGCGGTATATACACGTTTGGGCGTTATCTAGAGACACAATGCCAGTGAGAATGATGCAGGAGCGGCAATTGTGTACAAGTGTATGGATATATATATATTTCGTTCAAGGATTTATGAAGCAATACGAAATGCTGGCTATGGTCCCAACGTCGCACGAACGAGTCTCTTGACGCTGAATAAACAAATGCCACAGATATATTCCTACTACTAACCCATGTGAAAATAAGTAATTTTACCAGTTGGTAATAAAAAAAACGAGAGAAAAAAAAAAACAAAAAGAAAGGTAAACTAATGTTAAATCATCCAAAAAATGGTTTTCTCATGCGAAGAGAAATTTTGTGAAATATTGCATTGGTGGTTGTGAGGAATAGCGAAATTTTTACGAAGATATTTCGGTGGTGGAAAAATTTTATATCCCGTTTTTCGGGAGAGGAACGAGATTAAGGAGACGTGAGGAAGGAAGGAAATATATATATATATAAATATATATGCATGCACTCTTCTTATTTCTCTTCGCTGTACACTTGCCTTATGAGAAAAGTGTAGAGGCAAAGATCGCGCTATCTGGAAAGTATCCAGTACCTATATTCAACTACTCTCTTTTTGGATGAGAAGGATAAGAAGTGGTGGGCGAACTGCAGTTTTGCAATGTTGAGTAGAAGAAGGGAACACTTTGTTTCCACACATCCACCACTCCGTGTATATTTCTTCGATACATACATAACCACATTTATAGACATATATATATATATATATATATTCACATTCACAAGAGTTGTTTGGTAGACCGTGCATACACCAAACCTAAAAACCAAATACATCTCACATTTCTTTGGCATTCCAAAATATAATCCTACAAAAATATATATCTCTCTTTAATATTAATATATATATCTTCACACTGTACATTGAATTCAAAGTATATTTCATACATATATATATATGTACCAATTTTTTTTTTCAATTTTTTGCAATAAAAAAGAAATGAGAACTAAGCAAAAATATTTATTCAATAAATCAAGTGCACGAAAATCATTTCATCATTTAATATAATTATTAATTCTTGGTTAATATAGTGTGATGTTACATTCACGTTGTCTGTCTTGAATTGATATAGAAAATATCATTAATATTAAATACCATGAATTTGTGATGCATGTATAATTTTCACGCTTTCAATTGAAAGCTATTTTAAATGCTATCACAAACTGATCTAATTACCAAAATCCAACTTAACCTTAGCGTTGAAATTTAATTTACTATCTAGTATTGAGATAGCATGATATGACATGACATGACATGACATGACATGATGTCGGTTAAATATTATATTAATAATTCATGTGACACTTAAAAAGTCATAACATTTTAAAAATGGAATATAATAATCACAGGTATATGACATTGAATATTGCAGTTGACGTTTGTACAGATGTGGTTGGTTGAACAATTGCCATGGAAGTGCTGCTATTTGCGGTGAATCAAGTGAACTCGTCATCCTCACCATCACCATCACCATCATCATCATCATCATCGTCATCGTCATCACCATCATCGCCATCATCACTATCGTCATCGCTATCACTATTATTCCTATATCAAGTATCACTTCCATGAATGGAAGTGAAAGCCTATGGGTTTAATCGTTGGATCGACTAATGTAAAACGCAGCAGCGCGTGGTATCATCGCTCTTTCATAGTGTACAAATACACGCATACAGTATTTGTGTGTGATCCCTTTCTTGTTGATGAATCGGCGCATTGCAATCTCTGAGAGTGAAATACACGCAACTGCTCATATGTGTTGAATGTGCGAATAGACTGAAGTACCAGATGGATATCTCAGTATATATTTATATATGCAAGTCTATTTTGCTTTTTATCATCACCTTTTTTTTTCTTTTTCTCTTTCTCTCTTCTGTTTTATCTCTTATAATTTAACGTTTGCTGTGAGATGAATTGTTGATTGAAATGCTTGCATGCTTTTGTTTTGTATGACACGAAAGGCATATTGCAAAAGATAAAAGAGGGAATTCTATTTCGTTCAAGACTCAGATTGATCTAGTTCCTCAATGTCATTATTGATTTACATTCATTGATTTAAATTGATGAAAAATTTGCTTTCAGATTCTTTTTTTTTATCTCCGTTCTTTTGTTTTTTTTTTTCGAATTTTCATTACTTTCCCATTAATGCATGAGCTTCAATTAGCTGTTACGGTAATCTTGATAGAAACTACTTGGAGGAAAAAAAAAAACGAACAAAGAGATAGAAGAAATAAAATGAAGGAATAAAAAACGCTGACGGATTTAGAAGTGAGCTAAAGTAGAGCAAGACAAAGTTTGTTTTTGAATTCTCAACGAAAACTCACTCAAGCTTGCTAACTCACTCTTTCTTCTGCTACCTCTTCATTTCTCTCTTAGTTGCCCTTACTTCACCATGGATTCACCAGTGTTTCTCCTCTTTGGAGATCCGTGCAAATGACGCGTCGCAAATGCCCAGGCCTTTCCTGAGCACGCAAGAAGTTACTGTGAATCTTCTTCAGTCATATGTTCACTTGCGACGACGGTGTTCACATGTAGTCGTTTGGTCTTACTTGTGAACTGCGCATTTTTGTCTCTATCTATCTATCTATATATATATATGGGGTTGGGATTTAGTCACCGGGAATGACAGGAACACGGACAAATTTCTATAATTTCCTGTCGTGTTTTTATGTCAACCAACAGCCAAAGACTCGCAATAACATTTTTAACCAATGTCAAATGTTTATCAATTTATGTTTCATTACAAGCGAAAAAAAACAAATTTGTTTTATTGTCTTTATTTTTACATATGATAAAGTTTGCTAAAATGGATGATGAAGAAATTTTTTGTATAGCAATGGGATTGAATGGGCTTGGCATCGCATAATAAAATGAAAGATGAAAAACGCCAGAAAAACGGAGAAAATAAACAAAGATTGAGAAGTCCAATATTTTTTCATAACCTAAATCGATCACCATAATAATAAATAATGCGTGTCTGCCAGGCCCTCTTTTTTACCTCATCAGCCATAAAGTATTTTCTCAATGTCCAATGCGCACGCAAATCAAAGTTCATTGTGGCAATAAAACGAAAAAAAAAAAAAATATGTATATATACATTTATTCTTGTGGACTTTGCGTTGATAGACGTCGTTATTGTCTGGCCAACGAAAAAACTTTTGGTCTACTTTTTTTCTTCTCTTCCTTTACGTCTGCACTCTACAAATGTCTCAATTTTGCGTTCAGTTGGTTGAACGTCAAACTCGTGTCGAAAGTGCGTCAATCGTATGAAACTTTTTCCACTTCTTCCGTCTCTTCATTCTCTTCTTTCCCAATATTTTTTTTTTTCTCCGTTCTTTCTTATTTATTTATTTTTCTTTTGCCTTACTTCTGCAGTCTTGTCGCCCAAGTATAGACTTTACGGTGTCGATGAGAATGAATTCGCAAAGTAAGTGCTCAACGGAAGGTTATACTGCCAAACTTTTTCCTCAATCTCGAGATGGAACCATAAGATTTCCAAAAATATATGTATATATGTGTGTACATACATACATACACATGTGTCTCACCACGTCTCCAATGTCCACTTCTAGCGTGATTGCATGTCTAATCAATCTCATTTTTCTTTCCTTTCTACATCGCCATAGAATTAAATAAAGACGAAAAAAATATGAATTATCCATATAACACTACCATAAAATCAACATTTGATCTGAGCATACACGAACTGTTACTACTTAGTGAATTTGCTTTATTTTCCTCCGACATTTAAGTTGCCAAAGCATGCGAAAGGAAAAAAAATACAAGAATAGATCGTTGAGAGGGTGAATAAGCGGAGAAAAAAAAAAGATGAGGACGAAAGAAGACGTAGAAGAAGAAGAAGAAGAAGAAGAAGAAGAAATGATAATAAAAAAATAGAAATGAGTGAGGAAAAATCAACTGAATTACGAAAGGAGACGCATGCAAGGTTTGTGTATCTACGGATAACGAGCTTCCTCTCTCGCTCGGCTGACTGTTACCGCTAATGAGCTCTGCCGTTCTGTTTTCAGTTCTACTCACTTCCAATATATGTATATACACACACACACACACACACACACACACACACGCGAAGAAGGCACCATGTAACATGCAAAGGGTATACTAACTCTGTTTTTTTCTCTCACTCTGTTTCTGCGTGTACTGACTGAAAATTTCGTGAGTGTTCATCCTTGACACGTTCCTTCGTCATATTTACGTTTATTCATCACAAAAACAACGAAAAAAAAAAATAAGCAAAGAACAGAAACAAAACACGTATATAAACACATATAAAAGAGATATATATGGAAAAAAAAAAAAAGAAAAAAAAGGTGAAGACTTTTGAAGCTCACACTTTTACTTGGAATAAAATGTCTTTCTAAGGCTTTTATATCTTTTCACGTGGCTCGCAAAATTTTATATACATTCATACATACACATACACACATCTTAGTTCATCGTCATCCATCTTTTATTTCACTCTCATCTTCCACCTGAGCATTATCGAGAAGCGAGAGCCATTCCATACTATAAAAACGTCAAGAATAAACATCAACACATATATAAACATACACTTGTATATTTCAAGGATCTCTTTGCAAGGATCTTTTCATTGAGCGACGAATGGCTCAGTCATAGTATAGCAAAAACGGTGAAAGGGAAAGAAAAGAGAGGAAAAAAAAAGTGGGGAAAAAAACGTATTGAGAATAGAAGAAAAAAAAAAGAAAAAAAAAGAAAAAAAAAACGAGGGGAAGACAAAAAAAAAAGAGAAGATTCTGCTGAGTCTGGCACATATTGCAATGGAAAAAGCATCGGGTACCGACCCGGGCCCGGGGAATCCCTTGAAACGCATTCAATTCTCGACATATCGTCGGTTTTCGTCTTCGTCACTTCTCGTTCATTCGCGACCCTCTCGCTCTATCTCTTTTCACATTTCTTCCTTCACTCTCCACCGGATTTTGGATCCTCACTGCTGCGACATAGACGCGAAGTTATACGTTTTCGGCTCATCCGCGTCAACCTCGACACGGGGAGTCCTGGCAAAATTTCGTCTCTTTATTCAATATATATATATATATACTTACATGCGATTTATCGTATATATATATATATATATATACAATCCTCTGCCTTTGCTTGTCGTCACGTTGCCTCTGTATCCAATACTCTCTATGTACACTGGCAAACAGCCCACGTACTCTGTTTCTAATTCCAACCTGTACATATATATCTAGTGAAACGTTAGAAGTTTAATTGAATTATTTTGAAATAATATTATCAATTTAAATTCATTTAATTGATTGCGCTTGATAACGAAAATGATATGTACTGTGTGAATGAGAAATCGTTGTGATTCATTTAAACTTGATAATTATTCATTTAAATAAATACTATTTATTTATTAATATATTATTTTCATTGAGTTAATGTATTACCGAGAGTGAGGCTAATGATTAATTCAATTTAACAATTTTTTTCTTAAATTTTTGCTAAATGTAATAATTTTTTTCGGGGTAGTTGAACATGAAATGGGTTGGTTCAATAGTTTTTTTTTTTTTTTTTTTTCAATATCATGGAAATTTTTCAACAAAAGCTCTGCTCAATATTGATGGTATTTTTATCGAGTAACTTGAATGAACAAACAAATGAATATTGCTACAATTATTTTATTCAAATACCTCAAACAAAAATATACAGAATATGGTTTTCACAATGATTACACGCTGTAAACACATTAAATCATGATTCAAATTTAATTATTATATAATATCAAACTGCAATTGTTAATGTGAAGCCAATGATAGTAGCATTATACTTAACATGAAATCGTTAGAGTGCAAAGGGAAATTGAGCAAAGGTATATAGTAGAGGCATGAAAGCTTCCAACACATTTCTCATCTCTTACTATTGCACCGTTGCATCACCTAAAAGCTTTACTACTACATAGTAATGTGTATGTATTTCCTCAGTTGTATATAACAATATTGATCAATATTTAGCGTATGAAGAGGCCGGTAGGTAAATTACATATTGGCAAGTTGCTCAGTGGGAAACAGCGATGAACGCAATTGATCATCATTCTCACTGTTTCTGCTATGTGTATATTGAAACTGGTGTTATACACGTATGTTCACATGTGTGACACGTGAATGAGTATTGTCTGAGTGTCGTGGGCAGTGAGCAAATGTGATATCCGTTGTGAATTGAAAGCTCGTAACAATTATTGTTATTACTCTGTACATATCATCACGCATTGGCCTTATATTAATCTTCCCAATCAAATTCAGTTCATTAGAGTGCATCAATATTTGGAGATATTGTTTCGCATGTTTGAAAATACTCCAATTCCAATAGTTCAATATGGCGAGATTATTAGATATATCAATTGAGTGCTTGTTTTGCTATGATTTTTTTTGACATTGTCATTGGATTTGATTGGAAAGACAAATTATGAAAGTATGTTGGAGATATAGCAGAGAAATAACTGAAATATTTGTATTTTACAGTTTCATTTATATCACAGCGTGCAGTTTAATCTTACATTATTTCAGTTGATAATGCAAAATATTTGAAAATATTAATAATTCAATATAAATTTATTACATTTATCTATAATTTTATTGGAATTTAATAACCCTTGTCATAAAATACCAATGTTGATAAATATACCAAATAATCTGTATATTTATGAACTTTTGATAGGAGAATATGAAAGACATGAGTAACTTTTTCAGTTGCTATCTATTATTATTAATAATTTCATTAAATGATATGTCAGAATTAAATATATTAAAATTTTATTCAAGCGAAATTCATCAATGATGATGACAAGTTGTATCACGTGTATTAATTAAGTTAAGAAAGTATAGAAACACATAGAGGAACCGGAGCGTTTTGTAGAATAACTACCAAAGCACTCTGAGAGCTTCATCATATTGGCTCCTCGAATTTCTCGTGTGAAATGCGAGGTCAGCCACAAATCAGTTTGATACTGATTGCCAACTCCACACATGATGACATCGATCCTATACGTTTGCTCGTGTGTGTTTCATAGAGATAGATCGGAACTACAAACTGTATATATACATTTGAGTTTCGAGAGGTAAATTAATTTATATAGTAATTCGCCCCCTGAATTTCAGCCAAAAGATAACTTTTGTTTAATTTATATTGTTAATGTATGTATACAGATATAATATCATGAAAGGTAATACGTATACACTTGTGAAAATCAGTGAATACATTGAACATCTCATGTCGGTATATTTTTTAATTTTATAAATATACCGTTTAATATTGTGATAAATGTATAATAAATAGTACACTATGTTTAAATGTCAAATGAAAGTTTTATAAAATATTGATTGTGTGTCCGAGACACACAACTCACTCTCTTCCCAATTCTATTTTATTTTTTTGTTTCTTTCCTCGCCATTTGGAACAAACGCTCCTTCGACTCAAGGGCCTAAGGTATATTCCTTCTTTGCCGGAAGAGATTAACCGTGGACAAAAGTTTCTGTAGAACGTCGACCATCCTCCAGAGTTTTCATGAGAGTTTTCAAGTTTCTCTTCTTCTTTATTTTTTCTTTTTTTTTTTTCTTCACGTTTCTTATTCTTCTATTTCTCTCTTCCCGGCTTCATTTCTTTTGCTCTCACTCTCTCATTTCCTTTCGCCACTCTCACCCGAAGCTTTCCACCACGATCTGTCACTAACTACAATTCAACACAATTTTCCACGCAACGCCTCTTCAACAGATAATTCAATGTCTACCACTCTCATCATTAGATAATACAACAATCAAAAATAAAATCACACAATATGTTAAATTATTTTTAATACACATATTAAAAAAAGTCTTTAATTAATTTTACCAAATTAATTATTTCACCCATTTATTTCTACTCAATATCTCGATAAATGTCACGAAAATTCACATGAATATTGCGAAAATTTATTCTGTAAATAGTGTCTTAATAGATTTTACAAAAATTCATTGACATAATTAATTAAATAAAATAAATGAGGACTAATTAATGTTATTAGAAAAGACTCAATGCTCTTTTTTATCATACTTTTTTTTGTATCAATTCAATCTTTGTATTTTCAATCTTAATTATATACTCAATCATTGAAATGATGCATAGTACAGATTTATTATTTAGTTGATTATCAATAATGATAGTATTTGCATTGTTTGTCATTGGAATACAGTAACTGAAAATTACCATCAACACATAATCCTATTATGGTAATTCTGCCTCACACAAGACAAATTGAATATACATCATCTGATGAAATTATATTCTGTACAGAGATAAAGGAAAATCAGGATAATGTATACAGACATACATATATTTAGAAACTAATTACGGTGGTAAATATGTTTGGTGAAACTTACCTTGCATTACTGAGATAAAATGATTGAATAAAACAGAGACTGAAAAATAATATATATCTTATTCATCTATGTATATTGATAATGAATCGTGTTTGAGTTTACTGCGTTGCAAATTCAAGTTCAATTTGCTTTTGCTCAAAGTAATTATTTATATTCAGTAGAACATAAATACAATTATGTATATTAATTTAAATGAGATGAAAAATATTGAAAGGGAACTAAAATGAAAATGAAGAGATGCGCATAAATATAGAAATCAGTGCAAAATAAATTTGATGATAGTAAACTATTGGAGTTGTATTGGTGCATGAACTAGCCATAACTTTATTTTATCCCTTTCTCAAAGGGGGCTATATCTAGATTTATTGGCAAGTGGGACCAGTGGACATGCTATTTCGGATGTTATTTATGGAAGCGTGTCACAAGCAACGTCGAGGAACTATAAACCGACAACGATGAATGGCGGATAAAAGTTATCTTTCTTTATATATCTGTACTTTATTATACGTGTATGGAACAATAGGAGGATTATATTTGTTTGAAAATATTTATCAATATTAATATTGATGATTTTTATTTTTTTTTTTACCATCACCGATGATGATGCAAGGAATCACTGTCTATTCAATTGCCAAGTTCGATATAGTATCCATAATAAATATATTCCTCGTATACATTTTGAAATAGTTCAAAACGCAAGGCTCTACATATATCTATGTGGATTTATATTATATTTATATATATATATATATGGTGAAGGAGCATTTCGTATATAAAAAGAAGGTGCACCTATTCCGTTCGCAGGTACATATTTGTACATGCAAAGCAGTATGAATAAAATATACTGGCGAAAGGGGTGAAAGACGTGCGCGGCAAGGGAGTCTGCGAATAAAAAAGATAGTGAGGAAAAAATAATAAAAACATTTTCACTTCGGTTTTTTTTGTTTTATTTTAGCAATTCTCACAAATGCCTTTGGAATATCTATCACGTTTGTTTTAACCCCTGACTACTATATTGAAAAGAGAGCAATAGTAATAGAGAGTATACGAAAAAAATGACACGAGCATTTATCATTGAAATATCAAATGAATGCTATTGTTGCCTTCCAACCACAAGTTCCATGTCAACGTAAGTGCTTTGGTTCCATTGACTTATTTATAGCTATATAATATATATAAAATATATCAACTGCAAAATATATTTGGTCATTCAAATATCTCTCTCTCTCTCTCTCTCTCTGTATACGCATCGTTTGACAATAAGAAAATCCATCATTGATTGATATCCTGACAATTTTTTAATTTCATTCCCATGAAATTATTCGTGTATGCTGTATATGTATCGAAAGTACCTTCTTCTTATCACCATGTGATCAGAAGTGAGACACAATAAGGAATTATTCATATTATTTCTTGGTTTATATATATTTATTTCGTTTTTTTTTTTTTTTTATTAGTTATGGAGTACAAGTGTTCGTAAAGAGAATTTTTACAATTGTGTCATGTTGGTTTTATCATTAGTGTTTATTTACGAGAGTTGTTTTGTTGTTTCGTCCGTTTCTTTTATTTTTTTTATCATCTATTTTTTGATATTTATTTTTTCATTTTAGTTTTAGGGGTGGCAGGGGTGTGTTTATCGAGTATACAAACTATGTGAGATATTATAAACGATAATATAGAGGAAATATAGCTTTCTACACTGCCACGATTTGTGTGTGTGTGTGTGTAAAAAATAAACTCATATACCGACGGGGTATATAAACTCCTTGGGGAGTCTCTTGCTTGCTTTTGCTCGTACTCCCGGTGGCCGTTTTGTTCACGCGCGCACGCTGCCACACTGGGAATAATTCACACCGTTAATTATCCACGGACGTGACAAATAAAAGTGAGAAAGAAAAAAAAACCGCCTCATATGTAATATATGGCAGTTATTATTTGTTTTTCGTAAATTAATTTTTTCTTCAACATATCACACACATCAATTTGCTTTTCATCTAACAGAAGCTGTTTTCAAATATTTTTATCAATAATTTACATGACTTGCATCTGAATAAAAAATTGTAAAATGTTTACATTGAGTTTTTTGATTGTCCAGCACAATTGGGAAATAATATTTTTACATTTGTAGTTATTTCTATTATGTGATCTTTTTTTTTTCATTACTTGTTTTTTTTATATATCACAAATATCATTTTTGAAAACAAATTTGTGCTGTTGCAATGCAGATGTTATTATTTATTTTTTAAATTACTTTTTCTTCTACATCTAACATACAATATTTCGTTTTCTATTTCGCGTAAACTATTTTGAAAAAGTCGCACGTAGCGCATCCGGATATTAATGTATAAAAATTCTACCAACCGGTTTTTTTTTTTTAGGTTTTTTTCATTTTCTTTTCTCTAGCACAACTGGATAAAAAATATTTTCGCAGTTGTAGTTGAGTTGGATGGAAAATTTGTGTCGCTTTCTAAAGGTTTCGAGGATAGAGGGGAAAATGTGAATGAAAAAAAGAAAAAAAAAATGAAAGAAAAAAGTAAGAGGAGCTGTGAAAAAAAAGCGACAGAATTATTAAATGAACTGCGGGCGACAGGCGGTGCGAGCGAGAGTAAAAATGGGAGACGTTGTGCCCCATGCGTCTGGCATAACGTTCTGCCTAAGGCATACAGATCATTTGTCATGCTTTCACAATATATAGATATATAATAGTAAACTCATATATATATATTTGTATCTACGTTCTCACTTCCATTCGCCATTTGCAAATTTATCCAGGATAAAAGTTGTCATTCATTTCTTCGACTTTTACTTGGTGCCAAGTCGCTCACACCCGGCTATCAAAGCGAGGAATGTTGTTATAATCTTGTGATGAAATAAAAAAAATATAATATAGGTAAGTCTATATATATATATATATATACATACATGTATATAAAGATTTTTTGTGGGATAAAAAAAATTATTTCGAGACAATGAACCGGTTGTATTCATCAGAGGTATATAAAGAATCATTATTCAATTTGTTTTTTTTTTTTACTTTTATTTTTATCTAACTCTTCTTGAATTTTTCTTTCGTCTTTCATCTGTTTATGATCCTACCATTATCTCTCATTTCTTTTTCACTTCTCTTGCCCAGCAAGTCTCTTTATAGCAGCCATTTACCTTCGGGCGGGAATTGGATAATTGAAAGTTGCCTACTGAACAACGCAATTTTCTTTGTAGAATAAATGCCATAAATTTTGAATAAAACAAGATAAAAAAGCAAAAGATTAAGACGAAAAATTAACCTCTTTATATATTTGTAGTTGATTAAATGGAAAATTATGATGAAGATAAGTATAAAAACTGCTTTCATAAAATAATCTCTGGTCAATGGAACAGAACAGAAATGAAAAGGGAATATCGGAGTGATGAATTGATCGGACAATCGGTTAATATTTTCAAATGGAATATTATTAAACAAAGAAAAGAATAATTGAAACAACGAAATGGAACATATCATTTTTACTGTATGTATATATGTATAAAAGTTAGTAATTGTTGAAGGAATGGTTTTGTGGGAGAGTGATGTTAACGAGTTTTCGACAATGTATTTTGTGGTTTCACTGCGACCATACTCAGTATTTTTTCGCCATCAATTGATATATTTTATTCCACCATGATGAAAAATGTTTTTAACTTTTCTCTTTGTTCTGCTTTATCAATAGTGAATGATAATTGAATGCAATTCTATATCCATTCCGACATCGAATATGTGCATTTTTTCTTTTTTCGAAACCCAATATGGATCTTTCAACTATATATATATATATATATTTTTTTCCAACTTGCTTTAATAATTTTTACAGCTGACGTTTACAGAATGAACAGTATCATTTTTCATCCCTTTTTTGTTACTGTCAGTGACAACAAATCGCAAGAGCGGGGTAGTAGAGAGGGGATAAACAGCAACCTGAAATAAAAAACATCTTCGTAAAACGTTTTTACAGTTATAAACTTAATAATTTGTACGTGTGTCCAATTTCATTTTATTAAATTTCATTTCATATTTATATACAATAGATGAAAAGTGTTGAAGATTAACGTTAAAAAATGTGCAGCAATCAGTTATTTTGTCGAAAATATAATTTTCATAGTTAGCTAATTTGCGATTAGTTTGATATCTCTTGCTTGCTTCCTATGTCTTCTTTCCAACTACATATCAAACTACACTTTAAATTGGTTGCCGTGATCCAGTTTAGTTTTAGACCAGCTTATTGATAAAAATTCATTATCAATACTCTACAAATTATGATAATAGTATTGATATATTTACATAGTATTTAATATGAATATTTGACGATTGAAAATAGATAGTTCTATTGCAACTAAGTTATTTTACGGTAACTCATCTAGTTTAACTGGTGATTTCATTCCGAAAAGATAAAATCATATCATAATAATCCGCAGTAAGGTTTTTTTTTTCATTTTCAGAATTTCTGTCGGAAATTTTTCCAAATCTTTATCAATAAACTCTATCAATCATTTATCCGATTTACGTTGATAAAAAAATTTACTCATCCCACTATCTACAAAATAAACTGATCTATATTTCAATTCCGTTTTTTTGTACTCATTTGAAATTTATTCCAACATGCGCAATGAAATATCATTTCCATATACTCCACACCCACTTAAAAAAATACTATAAACATATTAAAATAAACCATAAATAAAAGAAATTTCATTTATAAACAATCATAGTATTTGATGTTAAAGATGAGATTTCTTTCGGCGACTGAGTATATTAAGAAATTAATTGGATGAGACTGCAATGTATAAGAAGAAGGAAATGGCACTTGAGAACATTTCCACGACAATTCACTTCACTCCATTTCTATTTCCTTCCTCTTACTGTCTCTTGATCTCATCCCTTGAATTCCCCAATGTCTCCCGATTAATTAATTATTCAACCCCCTTTACAAGGTTTGGTCTAATTACAAGTGAAGGGAGAGTGGTACGACGACGATGCCATCAGTTCCTCGATTAGGAAGCAATTCTAACTCATCCTTGTGTAACATTAGGTATTGGGTACTACCATCATCAAGGTAGAAAGCGAGAGTATAGACACCTTTCACACTGTGCTCCTGTGTTATATACGTTTTCTCAATCAATCGCATCGTTACCGTCATGTGATCATACATAAATGTCTTGGAACATTAAATTATCAATCGTTCATTTAATTCTATCGTTTACTTCAATCATTTTCCACTTAATTCTCCAGTGTTATTCTATTTTATTTATTATTTTTCATTTTTCTTTGTTGTTTTTTACTTTTCATCACTTAGTGATAAGAATATATATAATACCTGGTAATAATACTTGGACTAACGGATAAAAAAACTTAATATTAATGTTCAGTGAATTGCCACCTTGAATAATATAAAAAGACATTTTTTATTATATTTTATTTATATAGTGGGAGTTTCTTGAAAACTGCTGGACCAAACAAATGAAAAATTTATAGGGAGTTAATTGTTATCGAGCTAACAATAAATTGTTATGTTAAATTTTGTTTCGATTTTCCGTCCGCCGTAAAATAACAATTATATGCGTTTTCCAACGAAATACCTATATTTTATAGAATTTATGTGACGAAAAACATAGAAGCCACGTGATCTCAGGAGTGGCTTGATAAAAAAGTCTAAAATTTTGAACATAGCATAAGAATGTTCGGGACGATCATAAGTTGCTATGGCTCATTTCGATCGGACTCATTTGTATCGTGAGAAAATGACGTTTATATCTATTGTGGGAAAATTACATATAAAAGTAGGTACATTGCATTCTGATGACGTGGTAACGCGTCACCAATCTCAACAAATCTTGCTAGAATTTTGTACTTCCGAGAATCCCTTTTTATCGATGAAAATTCGAATAAAATATAAAAATAATTCTCACTATTTATTTATTAGTCAAATTATTTAAATGATTCATGCAATCAATAAAACGACTATGATGAAAAGTACCGGGCGAGTCTACTTGTCCAAATATTTTTCCATTATTTGATGCTTGCTAATTCAATAACGCGATAAACAGGAAAATTGAATTATTTCATATATGCAGCATGTCATATTCAAAATAATGGAATAAATTTGGTCATAAAAGAATTCAATGAAAATTCCATCAACTCTTTTTTCATGGCATTGATATTTTAATAATCAAACAATGTTGTACAGGTATTGTATATTTATTATGTGAAATTTTAATTGCACTCTAGTTAACAAGATTTATGTAGACAGTCGAGAATTGTATTGGATACTAAAAAATATAGTAATATTTTGAAATAAAAAATTTAATGAATAAAAATTTATATATTTGTTATCATGCTACATTGTGAAAGTGAAGTTGTACAACTCATCAGAACAGAACTGTGAGTGAAGCGCCGTTGTGAATATGCACCAACCATAAATCTCAACAAAATTCAACAGAATATCATTGAAATTTGTTGAAAATAACAGGTTTTTTTTTCGTTGTCTTCATCAGACCTACCCAACGAATATTGCAAATTTCATCAGGAAATTTAAATGTCTCTTGAAATATTTTTTGGCACAATTTATATGCACAATTCATTTTTTCAATAATAACCGAGAAAAAAGTGTTTAAATAAAAATAAAAATGAAAATTAATCAAGTGTTGAACTTGAGAGTTTTGCTTGTCTCATTATCGGTCGTCTGGCATGAACTTCTTCACTACATTGCATCTATAACCAGTGTTAACACCACGTTTTAAAGTGTCAAGAGAAATTCTCGTGAGACATTGGCGACAGCAGCAATATACGGCAATATACTATATAATCTCTTCAGGACAACGACGACGACGACGACGATACTACTCCAAGGGTGAAAGAGAATGAGGGAAATAGAGAGAGAGAGAGAGAGAGAGAGTAAAAGGAGAAGTATAGAGAGCAAACTGAGAGCGCTCTCGAGTTATCAATGGCGTTGACGTAACCCAATTTTGTATGGCAGGCTGGTAATGTCGTTTTGCCCATGCGCGAGCCTTCCACTCTATATTATAGTTGGTGTGAGAGATTATCGAGGAAAATTTTACTGGTGAGTTGACATGCGAGACTCAGTAATTCTCTCCGATAGATTTTGCTTCAGGTACATAATTATACTTTTCGTCATTTAAATTATGTAAACGACAAAAAGGAAAAAAACATAAAATTATTTTATGGACAATAATTAAAAATTGTCGAAATATTTTTTAATGTTAGTGGCAATATTATCACTTGAGATTTCGTAGAATTTTCATAAATAAATGTATAATATAGGATATGTATTATTTTTATTTGTGTATGGGTATGTGTATGGTTATAGAGCAGTGGTTCACGTCTCGAAGATAATTAACATGGGACACTAATTAATTCCACCGGTATAATTACTAGCGTTGGATGCTATTAGTGAGAACGTATTATCCCATGTTTGTAGGGTGAAACTGCCGTTGGCACACGGTTGAATATATAAATGCACTGCCAACAATTTTTACACCTTTATATTCAACTCTTGACGTTAATAAAATAGTGCATAAGGGGAAAAAGTGCTTTTTAATATTTTTCATTTAAATATAGAGTGCGATGCGCGATTATCGGTCATGCTTAAGTATACACACATCCCACATACATACACGAGGGGCTTATGAACACACGTGGCATTTAAAAAAAATAAATATATTTTCACATTTAACTCTAAAGTGATAAATACGCTTTTTTTTTTTCTAGAAGAATATCAGTCATTCTTTCCACTCGGTAACATGTGCGAGTCTCTGCATAATGGCATAATGACATACAAGTAAATTAATTCAAAAAATAAAAAAATTTATGAAGTAGCAAAAAAATGAAGAGGACGCAAGTGCTATAGGACACACCACTCACCGATAATTATTTAATGGCGTACCTTTCAATTTACATTTAAAGGTAGTAATCCTCTTATCTTTTTTCCAGAATTACCCAAGAACATTTGAAGGGCCGTTTTCAACATTTTACTGCAACTATATATATGTATATATATTGATTTCGTGTTGTATATTTTTCTGCGTTCATTCCAGGAAGAAATCCGAATTAATCTGAGAGCTTTTACATAGCAAAAAATTTCAACAACGTCATTATTATTTATATATTTTTTCATTCAATCAAAATTTCTCTCCTTTGTGGCGAATTTATATTGCAATTTTTTTTCACTTAGATCCAATTAATTTCGTATTATTCATACGTGTGTCTATATATATATATATGATAGAGGAGTAAACTTTGATTTTATTCCATTGAATTACACTATCAGTAATACAAATGATACAAGAGCATTGCTTGACATATAGCGAATTTAGAGTTCAGCGACGATCCAAACAATATGAACAATGCTATTTCGTGTTGTAGGAGATGTTTGAAAGCCTACACGATGATGTCAACAATAATAACGAGCTTTTGCGTGTCTGCCGGATGCCATGAAGCGTTATGATTTCCTTTCATGTATAGATATATATAAATATATATATGTATATACACAAATCAATTGTATATAAATATTGCAATGTGCTGACGCTTACTGTTAATGCATTTTAGATGACGTTCGCGGTGTTTGATACACACGTGTTCAATAATATTTATCACTGTGATGTTACAATAATATTTGCTGAACACAAAAAAAAAAAGAAGAAACGGAAAATAAAGACACTTGCAAAATATTTGTTCACACAAATGACAACAAAATTGCAGTAAAATAAATAATTTTAATCCAGCATTTCTACAGCAGAATAATTAAAAAGATGTGAATAAATGAATAAATATAAATACTCGAAATGAAATTGTCAGTTAATTTTTACGAAATAAATAGAAAAATTATACTGGTTTTTAATGTTTGTTGTTGCAATCTTTGTTGAGTGTAATATGCAATATGAAAATTGGCCATGCGTTAACTTTATCCATTTGTGGTTGCAATTTATATTCTCATCATTTTGGCACTATGAAAATAACACAATTTTATCTCGAGCTAGAATTGTAATGATTAAAATATTTAAAATAATAGAAAAATTCATATTTAACTATTCAATCCCAATCGCTTTTTTAATGTAACCAGCACATCATTATGAAATTCTCTGTGGCTTCTATGATCTCTCTATTGTTAATATCGAATATAATATCGATAGAAATTGTTTATCAAAGAGCAGGTATTACTAATGCACAAATTGATATAATGCGAGTACATATTGAATTATAATGACAATAATCATGGGATAATACCCATTGAATCATGGAACCGATTGCAATTGGCAATAGAACGTAGCTTACGATTCAATTTGATTTGTACATATATACGCACATACAAGTACACACGTCCCATATAATTTTGTTGTAGCTCGTGGATTTATATTGATAACAATTATGATGGAATCCAACCGGCGTAGAGATAATGAGCAGTCGCGTCCAAAGTGAAAAATGTCTAATAGAAGTTACAAAAGCAGTCTAATATATACATATACATTGATGGCAGTAGAGCTTGCGGTTAGGTATTAATGGCCACTCCATAGAGTTTGTGTTTGATGCGTTGGAACGTACAGCATATGTATCTAAACATACAATATCGCATTATGGAATTTCTCGTCGTTTGTGTGTCCGCACCAGTTAGAAATGTGAAACGCTAATCGTGACGGGGCGATTTATCGGTGTATCGATGATGGTAGACGTGACCCAGTCACTCATTCAACTGTCCAAATAAAAGTCTAATGTCATGGATTATCTTTTGTCCATGTAATTTATAATTATCACATTATTCAATAACGACATAGTTTGTAATGTTGAGTAGGATTTTTGGCTGTTTATTTCATGTAGTAAAAAATTTATCTGATATATATATATATATATATGTATTTTTTTTTGCTCGAGGAATTGTGATATGATGTTAATGCAATTTTTGAACTGTTAGCGGAAACGAGCCATATCCCTTGGCAGTCGTGTCGGTGGTGTAATTTCAACGCCCTGGCATCAGCAATGAATTTATATATGGATGTATATATATATACATATGAATATGTATAGATATATATATATATATATGTTATACATAGAGGAGAGGCGGCGGATTTTTCCGTCAGTGAATACGGTCGTCCAATGCCGTTTTTGCATATCTGCAAAAATATTCAGTTGCTGCAATTTGTTCATCACACACCAATGGCGTTCGTGTGACTTTTCTTTTATTGCTTTCAGTTTATTTTATTTTTTATGGTTTTGTTTTGTTTGTTTTTTTTCTCTTTTCATTTCATCTTTATTCTTTTCTCTTTTATATTTAATTCATGGCTATATAGAGAAGATAGAACATTTTTCATTTGCAATGCCATCCTCTATATAAACAGCTCTTCATTTTTCACATATTTTACTTCTATTCGCGATGAAAATGAAATCGATATTCATAACATAAATTTTAATTTCAAATGAAAAAAAAATTTTTAATGAATGTTTTTCTTTTATTTTTACAATATCCGTCATTTGGAATTTATTGTGTTCCATTCATTTCATTTTAGTTATATATATTGTCCAGACAAAAAGTTTATCAAGTCGCGTGACTTTGGTCGGCCAATGGATTAACAGTGTCGAAGTTGATGGTCTTGTTAGCTTACCCCATTTCTCTTTAGAACAATAGATAGGTCTAGTTTGTGTAAAACATGTGTGGTTGAAGTTTTTTACGGATTAACTGTCGCCGAAGAGCTTTATCTAAAACTCCTTTAGTTCAACACACACACACACTTAAATGTTCTGTCACAGTTTTGTTACATCTAATACACTTTGAATCCATCATTAAAATTACGCCATTTTTCAATGGTTGAATGCATAAAAAAAAAGAGTTTGAAAATTAGTCATAATTTAATATAATAATAATAATAATAATAAATATATGCAAGTAGACTTGCCCGGTACTTTTCATCACTATTGTTGTTTGATCGTATAAACCATTTCAATAATAACACCATAATATGAATTTGTTAATTTATAAAAATTTGCGGTGCAAATAAACGAGTGTTTGAATTAAATTATTGAGTTAATTAAACGGTTATGTGCCTGTTTTGGTATTTTCATCGATGAAAAGGCATTCTCGGAAGTACAAAACTCTAGCAAGATTTGTTGAGATCGGTGACGCGTTACCACGTCATCAGAATGCAATGTACCTACTTTTATATGTAATTTTCCCACAATAGATATAAACGTCATTTTCTCACGATACAAATGAGTCCGATCGAAATGAGCCATAGCAACTTATGATCGCCCCGAACATTCTTATGCTATGTTCAAAATTTCAGACTTTTTTATCAAGCCACTCCTGAGATCACGTGGCTTCTATGTTTTTCGTCACATAAATTCGATAAAATATAGGTATTTCGTTGGAAAACGCATATAATTGTTATTTTACGGCGGACGGAAAATCGAAACAAAATTTAACATAACAATTTATTGTTAGCTCGATAACAATTAACTCCCTATGAATTTTTCATTTCTTTGGTCCAGCAGTTTTCAAGAAACTCCCACTATATAAATAAAATATAATAAAAAATTTCTTTTTATATTATTCAAGGTGGCAATTCACTGAACATTAATATTAAGTTTTTTATCCGTTAGTCCAAGTATTATTACCAGGTATTATATATATTCTTATCACTAAGTGATGAAAAGTAATAATAATAATAATAATAATAATATTAATAAGACTAATAATGGTAAGGCAAATAATAATGATGGTGAATTTGAAACAAAAAATAACGGCGTATGTTGTGTCTTTCTACATAATGGACTGTATTTTTTCTCTTCTCATTTATGAATGAAAAAAATATGTGTGGAAGATAATATAAAAAAAAAAATATTAAATTAACCAGTAATTCCCAAGTCTCATTTTCCAACTACTGCCACTAGTATAGAGTGAAAGAATAATATAGTTATCACTCTCTTACGCCATATCAAAACTGAAACTGCGCTGTGTAATAATAGCAGAATTCCATCTAACGTTGCGACGCAAAATTTAAATTCATAACTGCTCCCATGAGATTGTCTCTCACACTGTCACTCTTATTTTATTTTTTTTTCTGTCTTACTTTTTGAACGAACGATAAACTACTTGAGTGCGAGTGAAAAGAAACAGTGTAAAAGTATACAGCGCAGTCTAATCACGCACGCTTGTGTAAAACGAGTCTCGAATATCACTCGATATACACTTTACCACATGGAATTTTTCATTTTATCGTCAACCCCACGGGGCTTTTTTATCGATTTTTATATTTTCGTGTTCATTTCCTCTTCTCTATCGTCTACTTTAGAAACTTTATTTTGATTCCAAAGCCACTCAGTCAATTTATCAATTAACATTGCTACATATGTATATAAAAAAAAATGAAGAAAATGAAATACATAGAATAAAAAAAATTATCAATGAATAGTGAAATGAAAAGAAAAAAAAATTAAATATCAAAAGTATAATAAAACAAAGATGAGTAAGGGATTTATATGTATAGAATAAGTGAGATTGACCTAATTTCTCACTTTTCTGTTTATATAAACTGGAGGGATCATAAGTGTATACTGATTCAATGCAAGTTCTTAGGACAACATGATGGAAAAAGGGGACATTTTTATTACTTCAAACAGGGGCGGTTCTGTACGAAATGGACTTCCGCGTTCTCTTTTCCCTATACATGCATATGTACATATATATATATATATATATATATATATATATATATATTTTCCTTTCAGTCGTTTCGCCTGATTGTGCATTGTTCCACCCTGTCTTCCCTGAATTTTTTTTATTTTATTCAATGCACACAACGTCTCTTCTCGTATTTCTACTTTCACTTCTTCTCTTCGTGCACATATGTATACCGCGAATATATATATATATATATATTGTACACATATATAATTTCACCTATGGTTTTTTCTCTCTTTCTTCATTTTTTTTTATTTTGCTTCGGGTACAGCCCACGGCTTCTCGACCCTGCATCCACATTACTGCACGATGAATGTGTTTTGCATAATAGAAAATGCACACTCTTTTGTTCTATGTAGAGAAGGATGTGTGGAAAAAACTTCAGTTTATTCTATTCCATTTTTTTATTTTTTTCTTTTTTTTTTGGACATGAATGTGTAAAAACTGGTTAATCTCACTTGGTCCTTTTTTTCATGTCATGTTGTCATGAATTCGCTTCTTAGAATAATTCAATTTCCAAGTGCACTTACCTTTGACCATTTTGTGCTCCAATTATTTTACTTTTCTGTTTCTTTTTTCTTGCTACAGTAGGCGGTGGTTGTACATGCGATATTTTTTTTTTTTTTTCATTAGATATTTTAAAAAATGAAAGAGATGAATAAATTCGTGACAGCGTCTATATCAATATCAACATGTTAACATTGACATTGACACAATTTTTGTCAATTTTATTACTCTTATTACATCTATAATTATAATTATTTTTTTTTTTTTTTTTTTCAATAACAATTTACATCAAAAGATAACACGTTAGAAATTAATCGTTAAATCCATTAGTGTATTATGTGTATGAATACGGCATTTTATATGTAATTTCATATATGATTAATTATATATATATATATATATGTATATATAATTTAGTTTATTTGTTGGTGTTGTTGTTTAATTGTCACTCATGTGCGATTTTATTTCGTAGTATATTAATATTTCAATTGAGTTTATTTATAGATTCTTATCACGAGCAATTACTCCGTCTCACTGGTTTTTTCCTGTACTTGATTAATTATATTTTTTTTTCCATACCAGGTAGATAAAAATTATTTTCGTCACTCTATCTAATAATAATTATCCCATATTACATATAAGTTAGTATTTAACATACAATAATTAACGTTGGAAGCCCTAGACTACTAGGTGTTTACATGGACGATGTTCATATCGTTTATCATCGATGTGTCCATTGATGTCGTGAGCTATCTGATGTTGTTCAATGTAGACAGTAAAATGACAACACATGTTAGCATCAATGTCCTTGTCCAGTGGCAATTGAGTATTCCTGACAATGTCACAGAGTCGCAGCCACTCTCTATATACAAACAAACAAACAAACAAGAATAAAAATACAAAGATCCAAATATTTTATGAATAAAAATGATTTTAACTGTTTATTGTGTGCAGAATAATGCGGTATACTTGTATGAAATATAAATTGACTTTGAAATTGAAATGCGCAACAGATAACTATTCATTAATTATTTTTGTGTGAAAATAATATTCCATGCTGGAAAATTATTAAATTGTCAAGCACCAATAAAATATTATTAAATTTAATTGCATATAACTGACTACGTATATGGAAAATAAGACGAGTTATAATCTTCAATTAATAGTGTAATATAATTAGTTTATAAAAATATATCATAATACAACTTTTGCATAATATGCAAGGGGATCTGACGAGATATGATCATTTTTCCTCGATATAACTCGTAAATAAAAGTGAACTCTTGCTTAACATGAAGAGTATAAAAATTGTTTTTGTTTCAAAGTTATAGAATATACTCATTGTTGTAGAACTTTACCATTTCTGTAAGAATTTAGTTGCATACGATAAGTGTATGAATAGAGATCGGATGACATAAAAATTTGAGGTTTATTGGCAGAAGCGCACCAGTAGAATCCAATTGTTCGATGTGTGTGGCCAGGGAACAAGAGATTTTACGAGCCTAGCAGCCTGCCTTCCATTTTATGTCCGCCCTGCACCCTCGTTTCCATCTTCTCTATCTATCTTTTTATTTATCCACAGTGAAGGAGAGAAAGAGAGAAAAACTATAAATTTTCTCCCGCCCGAATCTTTATTACCCCGTTTGCTATGAGATTAATCACCTGGAGCTTCCATTACGCTTTCACGTTCACTCCTATACACATTCGTACTCGTTACATTTATTTTGTTTTCTTTTTTATCAATTGTATTTTTTTTTTTTTTTTTTTTCGTCTCTCTTGTCGATTGATAAAAATACAATGAAACTTCGTCAGCTGTACTGTCACGGTTTCGTCTATTTGGCTTTTTAACAATTTGGATTAGCGCAATTTATCGGCAGATTATTTAACACTTTGAATTTATATTTGGTTTTCGGTATAGGGTTAACGTCACAATTCACTTTAAATGAAATGAAATGAATGAAACAACGGATGATATTGACTTGTAAAACTGAATAATATATACAATGAAATGAAAATGAATATTTTTGAAATATCACTTTTTAAGTTAGATAGATGTAAACACGTTTGTATTGTTGTCAACATGACATCAAAGAAAAAGTATAATATTTACCGTTGGTTTGTATTTACGTACATTTCCCTTGTTGTCTCGTATTTTTCTCACGTTTCTGCCATACGTCGTCCACACACACGTCTAATATGTATATACATAAACATACGTGCCTTGGCGCATAAGTTACAAAAAAAAAATAATGCAAAAATACAGGGAAAATAAGAAATATAAAATATAAAAGTGGACTAAAGCGAAAAGAAAGACGCAATCGACGTTTTCCAGGTGTTACCTAAACAGTTTCTCATCATTCAACGTCACACATTTCCATAAAATAATTTCGTAAGAGAAAAAAATTAAACAAAAATTTCTGTAAGATCTGTGATCAAGTAAAAAGTGTTATAATTTGTTGAAGAAAATGAAACAAAGAAAAAAATAATAACAAAGTCATAAAAGGAAAACAACTTTAATTGCAACTGCACTAATGAATGCTCAAATATATACCTAAGTCATGAGATGAAGATATAAATTCAATAAAGCCAACACAAGCACAGAAAATAAATAACGTTAAGAGATGAACTTCGTTGAATGCATCATCTCATTTATGAAGCTAAATACAAATTTGAATCAAGCAAATTGCAAATATATTGTATCTCATATTTCCCCTTTTATTTCTACAACCTACCGAATTTCATTTCTCCCTTTATTTGTGCATTAAAAATAATTAAAACTCCACATTTTCACATGAAAAAAAAAAAAAAGGAAAAAAAGAATGAAAAAATGAAAAAGAAAACAAAAATTTTTCACACGTCGACCGTAATTCAAATTACCTCTAATAAATTCATCAATTTCAAACAAGGAAGTAGCATTAATGAATGAGATATTGACCAAATGTCCATGAACGTGAATGGTCAGATAGAAATGATGTTGAAGCGCGGACAAGTGGATTAATGTATATGCAACCCACAAGATCCATTGCAATTAAGTGAAGGAATTCAACGTGTCCTTGGAATGGAATTACTCAAAACCATTGGTTTGTGCTTATCGACACGAACTCTCAACTATAATACATATTATATATATATATATATATATATGTATATATACATGCATTTCATCAGTTATAGAGTGATACTGGAGATCTAATGCCAATGGTACGCCAGGGCTTTCACTTGATGTCGAATGCACAGAGCTATATAGATATGATAGAGCAATGAATAAGTATATAGAAATTGACGATGAATCAATAATGCTAATATCACAAAACTTCGTTTTCCAACTGCATCGATTTGCATCAAAGTTCAAATAGAGAACGAAAAAGTAAGTGAGTAAGTGTGTGACTCTGAGATAGAGACAGACAGGCAGACACATAGAGAAAGGGAGAGTATAAACGAATGAAATATATAGAGATGAAATGAGTGCGACCGAACTATACGAAGGGATGAATAAATTTCCATAGATATCCGATTACGTTATCCTTTTAGGGATTTCACACTATTTCTTTTAATTCTTTTTTCTTTTGCGTTAGCGGGAGTCACTCTACTTTTTTTTTTTTTTTTTTCTAAACACCCCATTTCATTTCATTGTCTTTCGAAAAATAAAAGAGAATTCATGGGTGATTCGTTAAAATAGATTGAACAATATTAAAAGGAGTTAAACCCTTTGGCTATATTTTAGGATAAGTGACGTACACTTAATGAAAACTTGCTAATCCTTTTTTGCTTCATCATTATAATTCCAAAATTATAAGCTCCAGATTATGCACAGTATACATGTGTATATATATATATATATATATATTTATATTTGAGCTTGAATATATATTTATATAACAATGATGTCATTTGTGATGGGTGTTGAAGGAATATGAGAAAGTGGCGTGAATTAACGAGGTTTCAAGTTGACTCTTAGTAATCAGAGAGTTGATGTAACTATGGAGATTTGCTTTCGTGACAGAGATGTAGAAGTTGAGCTGGTAACATTGTAAATAATCGTTAATGCTCTACCATGAACATGATGATAAACTCGTTATAATTCTCTACAATTCATTGTCTGTCGCGTAATAAAAGTCGATTCATTGAATCACACAACCATCGGATGACAGTTTAAACATTTCAAGTAGATTTCTGTTATATCTCATTCAATAGCAATAATATTTTGTTTATATGTGTTTGTATCTGTTTATAGATAAGTATACGATCGGAAAGAAGATGACACAAGGAAGTTGTGAAACACATTTGCCTTGTATGATTCCGTTTGGAAGAAATCGAAAAGATGAAGCAGACTCTCAAACTCAATCTGACATTTATATGTCTCGTTTTTATTATGTGGATAATGGTATTGGCAATCGGTTGCGTCTTTTATATACATGTATATTGATCGTGTTAAGAGACAAGTCACCGCGGTCGGTTCAATATATACATATATATATATATATATATATATAGAATACATTACACAATATTGGATTGGGATTTTTATTTTTAAAAATATACTCTGTATATTTTTCATATGTACTTATTGTAAGATGTTAAAAGGGATATGTTAATAACTCTTCACCACTTTCAAGACGTTTTTTGTTCACGATCATAAAAGAAGAAGCGTCCAGTGAATAATATATAAAAATAGATTTGCAAATGATTGACGATAATGATTGAGATAAGAAGTAGTGTGACTAATGCTCTTTGGACAGCTGTATTTGATGGGAAATATCAAGGAAAAAATATAGAAACAATTTTTAAAGATTATAATACAAAGCGACCTTTTTTTTTTTTTATTCAATGCTGGGTGGACCGCCGAAATTGATATAATATTTTAGGAAATATATAAGAAGGAAAGTTTGAGTAAGAGCCATAGCACAGTGGCCGTTTTGTGTCCGACTGTTTTATAAATCAATCACAGTTATTATGATTTATAAAGTAAATAAGTTTGCAATTGAAAGGAAATAAATATATTTTTGGAATTATTTATATAATATCAATAGTATTTAGTTATAGATGATGATATATATATATATAGTGAGAGAGTTTTGTAATATTGGAGGGAGAAAACGAAAATACTTATTTTGAAAGTGGAAAGGACAATTTGGTTGAATGGATAATGGACGAGTATAGCGGTTCCCATTGCCATAGCGGCCATGTCCATTTGAACATTTGGTCGCATCACAAGCTGCAGTTATTTTCATGGCAGTATCACGGGATCGAAATGAAATATTTCACTAGTTTTTGCTGAAGACAATGAGTTTGGCGCGTCTTATACTATCACGTTTCATCTCGATAGAATAAAATTCAACGGGACTCCGCCAAGAGCTACTTCTACTTCGTTTGGTAATAGGGGAGATGAGTTTGAAGACAACTGAACGGGAAAGTCAACGAAGACAGAGAGAAAAAGAAAAGAATAGAGATAGGGACAGGGGTAATATTATAGGGGGAATCAAACGATGACAATCGTGCGGCGACGATAAAACTCATTCCATTTTCGTAACGAAATCACGCAGTTATTTTGGAGATTTCGAGGAATGAAGAGAGGACGAGATCTTGAGAATGGAAAAATTGGCGGGAATAAATATGGAGACGAAGATTTCGAGAAGAAATGCGAGAGGATGAATAATGTTTTGAGAGTACAGTGACAAGTTGTAAATAGTTATGGATAAAATGAACGGACTCGGTGATGAAATTAATTTGAATAATTTACACAAATTAATGTTTATGTATTTTTAATTGAATGAGAAATTATTTCATTTTTTTTGTATTTATTTTTTATCACGTAGTGAAATGTATTGCAATCATTTGTAATTTAAAAATGTATTATGACGGATATCTTTGAACAAATGCTCTTTACAATCCTGAATTTCGGAGGGAATGATAAAAAAATTTATCGGTATTGCTTAGTGGAATGTGGTCATAATATAGAAAAATTGTTAGTTTTCATGAACTCTGCTATTGATATTTTTGTCCGTATGAGTAAAATATAAATTGCAAAATGTTGACAATGGTGGATTGAAAAAAAAAGAAATTTGCTACGAAGTAAATCAATAGCAAAGTAGATTTCCATGAAGTATAACTTGAACTTCGACCCGAACCGAGATTTATATCATTTTCAAACAACATAGGTATATAAGACATTAATGTAATGAAAAGTATCGGGCAAGTTCGCTACTTTCTCAAATGGTTGTTTATTTTTTTTTCTCGTTTGTTTAAAGTTAACTGCATGATAGGAAAAAATCCTAGATAATGGAAATATAAATATTGAATGTCTTTTCTTGCAGAGAGAGAGGGAGAGAGAGACAGAGAGTGAGAGACTAACGTTGGTTTCACCCCAACGCAAGGACAGTGCAAAGATGATATGTATGGACATATATTACGTATTCGTATATATATAAAGAGCCATATGTGAATTTTGATGTAGGCGTTGTGACGTGGGATAACGGGTGAGTCGAAGCCATTGGGGGAACGATTGAAAAACTCGGGTTTTGCTTGGTCTCTCTTTCGCACACTTTAGTGAAAAACCGTTGAAAGTTTTCACCGCGACATAGCAACGAAAGTTCGTCTACATTCCCACATCTAAGTCTCCTTTTCTCACTGTCTCAACTTAAACCGAAAGTAAATCAAGACGAAATATAATGAAAGTTTTACCGTCCAGCGGTGGCACAGATTTCAAAAGTAAAATATAGGTGTTCAGGTGTTGGAGCCGAAGAAAAAAATGGTAAAAAACTGAAGAGAAAATATTTTTTATCCTAAATTTTTTCTTCTTCTTTTATTTCATTTGTTTTTTTATTTATTTTATCGTCAAAGTTTTACTTACTGCCTCTGTGGGGTGAGGCATCACCAGTGATTGGTGCAAGCAACGGTGCATCTTCAGTTATCTCATATTCAGCAGTGTCACTGTAGACACCAGCAATTGTTGCAAAACATCGCAGTTGCATACGACCGTCGTGAAAAAGAGCACTGGATGCCTTGAGTTCAAGCTCGGACCGTGTCATCAGCATTCTGTCTCTTGGAATGTAGTCATTACGGATTTTGAACTGCATCGTGGCATTATTCAGCTGAAAAACAAAAAACAAACAAATAAAAATGAGACAATGGCAAATGGTAGAGTGGAAAAAAAATATTCCGGGTTAGTTTATCTTTGAATGAAAGAAACAAATAAAACAGAGAAAATCAAAAAAAAAAAAAAACGAAAAAAAAAAGAATAATAAACAGAAAAAGAAAAATAAAGAAGAAGAGACATCAAAATCTTTTATTGTTCCATGCGTTCATTCGAGTGTTTGGTATAGGATGAAAGGGGAAGGCAGAGAAATGAAACAAAGTAGGGAAAATGGAAATGGCAGAAGAAATGAAAGGAGGAAAGCCGTGAAGTATAAATTCGAGGGTATTACTCTAAGGGAAGCCAGGAACAAACAGGCGTGAGGTTGTTTTTGTAGTATTGGTTTCAGTTCTGTTAAAATCCACTCGCATGACTTCCATCTGTCTTTTACTTTTTTCGCACACTTTTATTTTTTTCTCTATACACCACCTCTCTTACTCTCATTTTATCCACTTCCTTCGACTCTCATCAACACCTTTGTCCACATTACAGAGATGCTCGCGTCATGCACATTTACTACTGGTGTTGTCTTCATTTTTTTTATCCATTTTGCTACATAAAAATATATATATTTGTATAGCACAATCTCTTTTTGCTCAACAACTTGTGTCATGGTGTAGATGGCTGCATTATGTCGACTTATGACGTGGACAAGTCGAACAGAAGCTCCTGCATTTATATTGTTTGTTTTTATTTTTTTTTGTTCTCACTCGAGATAAATGAAGAGACGTGGGTTGTGCGAGAGGTGACAAAAGAATGTGTCAACTCTTTGTCCTTAATGTGCCGACGTGGAGAAACTAAAGAACAAATATTCTTTTTGAAACGAGTGAACGTTGAAAATGAGTGAGAGAGAGAGAGAGAGAGAGTTCAGAATAGATTTGCGTGCACGTTGCTGCGTTACTTGATGCGCGTCTTTTTTCTATTCTTCTTTTCTCTCATGTCAATGGAGTCATGTTCTTCTCTATGGCCACGTGATATTTGTGAAATAAAGTGGACACAAATTGCCGAAGCACTTGGGAGAATAGTTTTAAAAAGTTTATTCAACTGCATAGAATGAAATAGTCTTGGAAATTTTGGCACGATATCAACTCTTATATTTGACGATATAATGTTGATTTTTTGTTTTCTGTTTGTTATTTTTATTATAGGTATATACAAATATATGAATATTGAATTTAATTTCTTTCGCAAATCAATTTATCTATAGAAATATATTGATAAAAATATTCTCCCTGCAATATAAAATGTGAAATTGAAGAGAAAAAGAGGGAAAATGCAAAAGGAGGCGGAAAGTAAGAATGGAAGAAAAAAAAAAAAGAGTATATAAAATGTGGGGGATAATCCCAAATGCGATTTATCGTGGCAATAAAGAGAAAAAAAAATTCTCTTGATCATATCAAACAATGTAATCTGCGTCGACACAAATGTTTTACTACTATACCGTCTATCTATCTATATTCATTGTAGCGCAGTAACGTGAAGACAACACAGACGATATAACCGCGAAACATCTCTAGAGTGATATAAACATGCACGAGAATAGAGATTGGAAAACGAAGTTGAAATAGTTGAAGGAGCCAGTCGTAAAATTTGTTTTCGTCACAGAATCTTTTTGAAATCACTTCTCTTTTATTTTTTACTATTTGCACACACTTTTTTTTTTGTATATTTTACTCGTATCTTTTTTATATTGGTCAATCTCAAATACACATATTTCATTTTAATATTCAATTTTAGAAATAAACATTGAATATCAAATAACTTATTACTATTCACATTTTAGCTAACATATTATAATTGAACATTTCCATTTTTATAATTCAAAATGGAAATTTGTCAAAAATATAAGATGAATGTTGACCAATATGCTTCGGACAATTTCAATTAATTCACATTCGAACGAATAGCATGTTTGCCGAATCATACTGTTTGTTCTATTACGATTAAATATATTTACTTATATATATATATATAATTATAAATTTTAAGTATATATAATTTCCATAAATATGCAATATTACAATTGTACTCCGGATCGTGAATGCATATAGATCATTTCTAAATCCTCTTCAAATTTATACAAAAAAATAACAGCAATACTGATGGATTCCCAATTTTTTTTCATATATTTATCAATAGAGTATGAGTGTATATAGTTTGAACTGACGATTTGTTATAAATACAGCGTTATATCACGCACAAATTGTTGAAATATCAACGATAAACTCATTCCTATTTATTTTCTTTTATGAAAACTATTCTCATTTCCTCTCATAATCCAACTTCATATGTTCAACTTTAAAAACAATAATAACTTTTTTTTTCTTTGTTATTTTTCCCCATATTTATAACCAATATATGAATGTGTATGTATGCGTATGGGTGTGTGAAGTGAGTAAGAAGTGGAGAACAACGATCCTCTAGACATTTGCGAAAGCAAACGGACAGAAATGAACGCGATAAAACGAAACTTTGTATGAGAACGGAAGTGGCAGGAAATCGCACGGTTTTGCTGTTTGCAACGATGCAATAAAGCGACATCTATTTCGCTCTCATCTTTACTCTATCTGTTTTTTCTCTTTTTCACTTTATCTCGATTTATCATAAAATTCCACATATATCCTAAATAAATTATCGGAATCAAACTGAATTAACTGATGGCTCGCTGAAAGCCTTTGACTTGTACATTCATCGCTTTTGATATTTCGTCACATTAACCTTTCGCTTCAGTGTTCAAGTATATATCTATATACGTATAGATGTAAACACAATTAATTACATTGGTTATTTTATTTTGAGTGTAATTTGTGAATTCATGTGCTGTTGTTAAAATATTCTTGCAGTTTGTTAAACAAAAATATCGAGACAAATTAATCAAAATCCAAAAATAAAAGAATTTCTTTGTACTCGAATTTATTGCTTCATCCTTGCCATGAAGTAAAACGAGAGACAGACAGAGAAAGTAATGAAGACCAGACCAGGATGGAAAGGCCTCGCGCTTTTCCTCTGGTTCTTCCTTTCTCATTCGTTCACTTGCGTTCTCGATTTTTCCAACTGTATATAGCTATCTCTCAGCTTTTCTCCTTGGTCATGAGTAAATATTTTCCAAGCCACTCAGCCTCGTTTTACCACTGGCAACTCCTTTATTTATTTATATATATATATAACTTTATATACTGTGCGACGATGAAGGAGATTCTTTGCTCCTTACACAGACCAACGATCCAACTTACAAAGTATTCTCAACGTGACTGTAAGTACTTATATACATCCATCCATACATACATACATACATACATATATACATATATGTATATAAGCGCAGTCAATCCGGCCTACACCAGTTCTTTTTAAATTTCCTGAAAGCTCGACGTTCCCTTTTCTCTCTCTCACTCACTCCTCCACTATCCTTCAAATATTTTATGCAATCCACAATTTGATGTTATTTTCAATTATCCAAAAATACTGTGTAAAATAAAAGCGAACAACTAAATAAAACAAAGTCATTAATAGTGAATTGTTTTTAATACATAATTGTTCGAAATGACTGAATAGATATTTTTCAAGAACATTCCAGTTATATATGTAAATTCAAAATTGTGGCATATACTGCGAAACACAAACTAAGGCCATAATAATATGAATTTTTAATATTACACCAAGAGTTTTGAGCGATTTTGTAAG
>CAJUYH010002676.1:0-38234 GCA_910591685.1 Galerucella tenella
CCCCCCCCTTTTCATGGAATCTATAGACTCGCACGATTTTATCGGATCGAATGTTTTTTGTTTCTTTTCGAGGGCTGAAATAATAAAAAAGTTGTTTTCCGCTGTACACAGAATTTAGGAAAACCGAGATACACCGAGGTGAGAAACACCTACTACAAGGAAATTAGAAAAGCTAAAAGAAATAGCTTCAGAAAATTCTGTGAAGTTATAAACACAACACCTGCTGCGGTAAGACTTTACAAAGTTATGGCGAAAAGTAGGGTCAACACAGATATGGCTCTGAGGAAGCGCGCCAGATGGTGAATATACCGAAAATGAGGAGGAAAGAGTTCGACTCTTACTAGAAACTCATTTTCCAAGGAGTACCCCAAATGGGGGAGATAATCCTCTCGAAGTTCACAATAGGTCTTCAAGAGAAAGTATTACAATGGCCAAACACATTTGTAGTAACGATAGGTTGAAATTGGCCATGAACACCTTTTCACCTTTCAAGGCACCAGGAGCAGATGGAATTTTCCCGGCATTGCTCCAGAAAGGACAAGACGAAATTCTACCGCATCTGATTAGAATTAGTCGAAGCAGCTTAGAACTGGGTTATATACCTGAAGCATGGAGAAGGGCAATAGTAACCTTCATTCCAAAAACTGGAAAAAGGGACACAACAAACCCCAAATCCTTTAGACCAATTAATCTAACATCGTTTGTACTCAAAACGATGGAAAAGGCTATTGATAACCATATTAATAGAAGGAAATGAAATAGCGGATGAACTAGCAAAGAGGGGGACTGAAATACCTTTCTGGGGCCTGAACCCTTTTGCGGAATTAGCCCCAATGTAATATTGGAAGAAATAAGTAAAGCCGAGAAAAAGAGAAGATCTGACCATTGGAAAGATCTAGTAGGGCTTATAAAATCAAAGACTCTTCTGGGTGACTACAACCTGTTGAGATCAAAAGAATGCATAAGTCAAAGTAAAACTGCGCTAAGAGTTTTAACAGGGATCCTAACGGGACATTGTCGCCTGAATGGGCACCTGAAGAAGCTCAAAATAGTGGAGGAAGAAGAATGCAGATTTTGTGGAATGGAAGAAGAAACCTCCATCCACATGCTTTCCAACTGCACAGCACTTCAGAATCCTAGAGCACAGCACCTGGGAGATTACTGGATAGAAGAGGAACATTCGCCTAAGTTGAAGCCTGCAGACATCCTAAAATTCCTCCGGGAAATAGGACTAAAGGAACTACTAGTTTCTGAGACTCTCCTCAGAAACTGAGTAGAAGTAAGGGGGCACAATAGATCTTTTAGGTCTCAGTGAATGTCACCCCAAAAAACACACATACACATACCAATTTTACAGGATTAAATGTTTTTAATACATATTAATAAAATGCCATTATTAACAACAATTCTAGTTTGTATGTATTAGCATACTGATAATTTCTAACTTTTTGGCAACAACCTAACGTTCTTTGAATTGTATGTTTCATGCAGGTAACTAAATTTACTTAATTTTTTGACTACCTACTAATATAATTTGTATTATCAAACTTGTATTTGAAAACATATTTCATGTCCTTTTTTGTATTTTTGTAATTTTGTATTTCAACAATTTTTTAAATTGTAATTTTAATAATTGTAATATTCTCAATTTGTATTCTTAATTGTATGATCTTCTTTCATATTAAATTTATATCTATAGTTCTGGTTTAAATAATTTCAACATAATTTCATAAGATCTTTATATATTAAGTGTACCATTTCTTTCTATTGTAGCCTGATGATGTTAATAATGTACCGAAACTAGTAGCATCATAAGTGTCCTTTGGGGAACCATTGGTTTGAATTCTAGTCTATTTAAAAATTATCCAGTTTTATTTTATAAAAGGTGCTCGAAATGTCATTTTCTCTTATACACATAAATCTACTCGTTCGTTAAATGATGCCGATACGTTCCTTTTAGCATCTGAGGTGTAATAGATTTGAATGTTTTACAGCTAGAGCAGAGGTTCCCATACTTTTTTTTCTCATAGACCACTTTGAACATTTTGCTGGATCTGGTGGACCCCCTTCAGCTATTACATTTACTAACTTACTTCTAAAACCCGAAAAAAGTATATGTCTATGTAAATCATCTGTGTTGTGGCTATTTTTCAATCAACTATGAGTTAAAAGTTTTCGAAAAAAAGGTGAGAATTTATATTGCTTTGATTATGCTGTGAGTATTGTCATTTAGGCCAGTCTAAAAAGCGTCTTCATCCAACAGTTGGATTCCTACTTTACTTTTTTGTATTCTAAGATTGACTTACAGTACAAGAAACCAATAAGCTTCCACTTCGGAGTGGTAAAAAGTAAAAATAAATATTTTCTTGTTTTGTAGCTATTTATTCAAACACAAAAATTACTACACTTTTAATTATGTTGTTATAACAGTCTTAGTAGAATCAAAATTTAACATCAAAACTGATAATGATTATTAATATTCTCATTATTAGTTTTGATGTTAACTTTTATCCCAGATTACCATTGTAATCTGAGATAAAAGTTATAATTAATGGGAGGGATGTACATGGTGAATTGACAGCAAATTATTATCAATATTTGGCTTGAGTTTAGTTAAGTATAATCGTAAATCTCCTCGCTCTTCTGTAATATTTAATCTGCTCCGTTTTTTTGTCAACAAGTTTGTTACGGCACTAAAACTGCGTTCGACAAGATATGACGAAGGAAACGCTATGAGAAATTTTTGCACAATTCCCCACAGTCCTGGATATTTTTCAGGTATTTGTGCCTGCAGCCAAAATGATTGATACCCTCTTTTGAATGCTACTTTGAGCTCCTCATTAGTGCTAAGCTCAAGTAGCTCTTCTTGCAGTACCACATTCTTCGCACAATTGTGCAAATAAGCGCGTATTTAATGCATTGCTTCTTATTTTGTTAACTGCATTAATCGCAAATTGAAGCGCTTGGTGCAATCTATCACTCAATTTTTTCGCTACTAGATGTTGTCGGTGGATGACGCAGTGAATTGCAATTACCTCTGGTATAATTCTTTTAAGATGACTTATAAACCCACGATATCGCCCGACCATGGCAGGAGCTCCATCTGTTGCCACGGAAAAAATGTTTGTGAATGCAATTGATTTTTCCGTAAAAAAATCATTCAGACCATTAAAAATTGATTAACCCCCGTTAACGAGTTGTGGACCCCCATTTTTTTTCCACGCAAGCGTAGACCCCTGTCGGGCTCCCGTGGAACCCTGGGGGTCCACCCGGACCACTTTGGGAATCAATGAGCTAGAGGAACGTCGTCCAACCCAAACGTATGAATGAGTATTTATGAGCCTACTTAAATTTTTAATAAAAATGTGTTTTTTCAGATAACTTTTAAAAGAAGGTAATTAGGTAATGAGAGTGAATGTCAAAGTTGGAGGCGATGAATTTGAGTATCCATTGATGAATATTTACACAGGGTGTCCCATTTGAAAAAACTGAAATAACTTCCATTTAAGTTCTTGGAATGTAAAATTCATTTAAGACCATCCTGTACAGAATAAAAATTTTAAACTGAGTCTGAAAAAATCTTCAGTCCTTTTTCTATGTATATTTGTAATTTCAAAGCTTTAGCTTTAAATCTTATAAAGTTGCGGATTTTAAAAAAAGGATAGGCAAATTCTAATTTTTTGCGAAAAAGGTGGTTTTCTCAGAGTTGCCTGGGAGTTCAACAACAATAATTTGAGAGTGTACAGTACTAACTATTTCGTTTCCTAAAATGTTGAAAAAAGTATGGCATTACATTTGAAAAAAATTACATCTTTGGTCCAGTTTACTAATGGACCACCCTGTACACATGAACATAATTTTAAAATGTTTGAATTCGATTACCCTTTCCATATACTCTTTAAATAAATATGTAAGTTATATACAATAGGAGTTATAGAGCTACGACAAAGGTTTGCCCTGTAGACAGTTTTCAGAGGATCAAGTGAATTAAATTATTTGTAAAAATTCCCATCTATCCTAGGCGTACGTACAAAACTCCATGAAGGATTTGTTCATTAATTAATCAAACCTTCTAGATCACTCACGTACGATAAAAGGTGGTCAAAAATCAAATTTTATAATTTTAAAATGGTTCAATTTATTTGTAGAAATCTCTATAACCTAGACTTACTATGTGAAGTAATTCAATTTGGAATTAATATATTCGTGAAAACTTTTACCTTTATCATGGGCGTACATTATCATTTTTTGAGGGGACTAGTTTATTTGTAAAAATATCTGTAGATATTATGGAAGTAGGATAAAACTTTTAAAGGAAGATAATGTAGTTATTTATTAGTCAAGCAATTTCCAAAATCGGTTGAGCAATTTTTAGTTCATCCATCACAAACAAACAAACGTAAAAGCTTATTTTTTCTGTTTATAATATTATTAGTATAGATATAAAGTTGGTTAAGTGCTTGCTCCGGTGAAATTCACAACAAAACTTAAACTCAATCAATTGTAATCCAGAAAACCATTTGGAGATTCCTCCCTCGTTCTTTGGTAACTTGAGGCGTCCAGTGGTCATCCGGTATAACTTTCAAAATGAGCATTAACCATTCCGAAGGGGTGAACAACACCCTGTACGTGACTAGAGATCACAACCAAGTCGTCTGTTTGCGGCATGACGTTACCCATTATTGAATTATCACCTTTATCAAGTTAGCGTTGCCGGTTGCCTGCTTTTCCACAGCGCGATCGTCAACTTGATTCGATTTAGTTCTTTTTTCGCGTTGATGAACTACTCGTTGCTTTCACCACAAAACTCGGTATACTACTGTATACCTCAAAACGCAACATGATTTATTGCGGAACTATTGTGAGTGTGATTGTGTAATACCACGAAATTTAATCAGAAGATGAAATCCAAAGGGAGAAAACCAAAAATTCATACTCTTTTATACATCAGTTGATCATTTTATTCCACACTTGTACAGAGCTTCAGGAAGCTATTGCCTCTTCATTAGAATGAAAACGCTTCCAAAAAGGAACTGTTTCGGGTTTCTGGGAAAACTCCAATTTTCAGGACTAATAAAGCATGGTGTTTTATACGAAACAGAGACATTAAATGGCAATGGACCAAACAATTGAAAAAAGTAGTGGAAAGATCAGAGATCTCATTAATTGTGGCGAGGCAAACTTCTGGAAAACCGTAGAGATTCAGTGATGACATATATGCATCTTTGGTGTGGTGGATTGCACCTTTCCCAACTCAGCATCGCGAGTCAAACAGCAGCAATAGAATCCTTACTAGCCCTTTCTCAGAAAGGACTGGCAAGAGCCAAGCAGACTGAAGTTTCCCCGATGAGAGACCTGGTACACAGACGGGTCACAGACTGGGGAAGGGACAGAAGCAGGGGTGTAAAGTGAAATGAAAAACACAAGATGCCCCTTCTCACTAAGAAAACATACCTCTGTATTTCAGGCAGTGATTTATGCTATCCTAGAATGTGTCAGAATTAACAAGCATAGGACTGACATTCATAGGATAAACGTACTAACTGACAGCCAGGCAGCCCTCGCAGATTTAAACAGCCGCAAGATAACATCAAGACTGGTGGAAGAATTCCAGGAAAAACTAAATGAACAAGCAAACCACATTAAAGTAAGATTAGTGTGGGTGCCGGGACATAACGGTATTTCTGGAAATGAACAAGCTGATGAAATCGCGAGAAGAGGTTCAGCAATAGCATATGTTGGACCAAAACCAGCTCTTGGAACCACAAAGAAGGTAATCCGAGGGCAAATACAAAAATGGGTACAAAGCTAACATAGACTTCAGTGGAGGAGCACTCCAAAGCAGGTACACAGTAAAACCTTCATAGGTGACACATGTGTAAAACGGGCCGAAGAACTACTGAACATCAGTGGGAATAAGCTAAGAATTATTACAGGTTATCTAACAGGTCATATCCACACATCCAATGGACCTATATCGTCTACTCGAAGGTACGGGAATAACTGGATGGGTGGACTAAATGTGGGAGTAGAGTACTATAAGCCAATAGGCTGCAGTGCTCCCGGCATCAGAACGGCTTCCAAAACACATGAAAAAAGGCTTTTCTCCACTAGACCTCGTGCTAATGGGAGAAACGAAAGTCTTTAAACAACCTGAGCAAAAAACAGTCAGATCAAGAACCTCATTCAATAAACATTTTTAAATGAAATCATTTCAGCTATAAAATCAGACTACATAACTTATTAGCTTCTCCAAGGTCCTGGTAATCAGTAATAACCAAAAATGGTCAGAAAAGGGCTGCAACCTGATAAATTATTGAAAATATCGGTAATATTGAGAATGAATTGAAGAAAGATGTTGATGATATTGATTTTGTCATGGATCCAGACTTTAATATATATTGTCTGAAGGTGACCTAACTTCATATATTAAAGTATTCAAAGAGATTAAGAACATCTTGTTCGGAGTGTAGTGAGAAGTTTTTATTTAATGAATGCTTCTTTTCTTCACATATGGGTCAGTTGGAAAATAACCATATTAGGTAAGTATTATATAATAATAAAATATATTTGAGTTACACCGTTCGTGAATAAAGCTTGCTGTGTACCACTTCTGGCACTCATACAAGGGCAAAGTGTTAAATAATGAAGAATGGCTATGGAAGGGAGGACTTTTTTCTAATTAAAATTTTCAATAAAATCATTTTAATTCTAAACTAAAACACCCTCACAATGATTCATAAAATATAGTGCTAAGTCTGAATTAATTCGCCAAAACCCTTAAAGCAAAAATACACAATCGATATTTTTATGACTGTTTTCCGACTCAATTGAATAGTATGTAATTGGGCCGACCGTGTGCACTGTTTTCCCTGAGGGACGTTTCTTTCTTTATACCCCACAAACTACTAACAACCCCCTCGAACAAAGGAATCACAGATTTGGACTGGAGCAGAGAGTTTGTTACAATTTCTATATAATTACATTAAAAATATTTGGAATTTTAAGTAACAACAACAAAATAGTGGGAAGGAAATTTTTTTCTCCTAGACAGATTTATTCGTCGAAAGTGCTAACACAAACTCTGCTTGAATTACACCTAAGATTTTTTCCACGACTGCTCGATATTAAAGATGAAGGTTTTTGAGCATTTTATCAGAACATATTACATAACACTATAAACCAGTGTTCACTACCAATGAGATCATGAAGATTACTTCAACAATGGCTTTAGATGTCTAGTTGAACCTATCAATACCTCCAGTCTACATTAAAGGCGAATAAAGATCAGTCATCCATAGATTAATGAAAGGGTTAACACCCATAAGCAGCATACACGGTAAGATGTATAACGAGTTATACAAGGAGCTGGTAACCAACTCTATAATTGGAATGTTATCAGAGGAGATGCTTCCCGAAAACCTTGAAAAGCTCGTAGCAGGCAGGAAGGCATGACAGAAAGGAGCTCAAATGAATGCAAGAGTTTAAGGTAAAGACCATTGCAATGAACTCCGCCAGTCAAGCTGCTATAAAAGCAATCATCTCTATGCATATAACTTCCAAACTATTTTGGGATTGCTGGAAAACCCTACGTGAGTACCTGAAGGAGTTGAAACAGATGCATGAGTATTCAGGACAGGGAAGAGGCGAAATCGGTGCAAAAAACAAATAAATTTTCTTAGATAAAAAATTAGTCTCTTACATGTTGACACAAGCCGCCCGGGAATGGAATAGGTCAAAGAGTTATCAAAGAACCATCCTCAAAAATTCACAGAGTATTTATTGAACCAGAATAGACTGATTATTAGAATCTTGGTTGGGTCCCTGATAGGCACTGTCAGCAAACACATGAATAAAATTGCATTGGTAGACACAAGTATATTTCAGATAGGGAGTTGGAAAACGTTAAAAGGCATAGACAATCCAATTGGATCTGAGATCTAGCCTGTGGAGTCTAGTACAGTAGTAAGGACGGGTCATGCAAAAGGACTTTAGCATAAGATAAGGGCGGATACAAAAGTTCATCAAAATTGGAGAGGCTCCTTCAGCTTCATACTCATCTTAATCTTCAGATTGAGCAAATTAAATATACAATTTTGACAATTATTGAGATTAAGATATTTATGGTTCAATAGAATTAGCAGAGCTAGATGTGGAACTTGTATGTTTTTTTTAACTTGGGACGTAGTTTTATTGTAAATTGAATATTTTTATAACGAAGGTTACTACTATTCCAGTTTCCGTGTCCATTTCGTTGAATTAGAGTGCCAAAAGTGTCAAATTATGACAGATAACGGAAAACGTTTCAGTTTCAGATGTGTAGACAAACAAATAGTTATTTGTATGCCTAGGCCGCGAAATACCTTTTTAACGTACCGAAAGAACAGTAAAGATAATCTTGAGATCGTTAAAAAGTTTCGCGGCCATGGCATACACACTATTTTTCGTGCAATCGTTACAATTATTAAACTAGATAATTGTGAATGAATATATTATTGCTCTAAAATCAACAGATGTTCAATTTATTTAACAATGTCACCGAGTGCTATGGAAATGGTATGTTCCAATAATTATACAAAATATTTTGACAGTTCTTGACAAAACGCAAAATGTCTGATACTGATAGCGATATTTCAGTACCTTCGACTCGTCTTGAACTCATAATAATAAATAATCCTTGTCTTTGTAGTACTTTAAAAATGTCAAATTTGGAAGTGACGTTTGGTTTCGCAGCCGTCGCTATGGGTAACGGCCGCGAAATTGAATTTCGCGTACTTTGCTGAGAACTCTAAATGCTGACTTCGCGTGCAATTACATAAAAACGTAATGTAGGTCAAGAAAAATAATACACAAAACGAAAAATTTGATTTGTTTCACTGCAAAGAATTATTTGAAAAAAAGGGCCACAGTAAAATGAGATACTAATAAGAAATATTCAAAATTTGAACAATCAAAATCAAATAATCAAATGTATCCGTGAAAATCGTCCAAAATACGAAACTAACCAATAATACGATCCTGTTATCTACACCCCAATAATAATCCCCTACCAAAAAGAAATATTTGCGATTTGAATTTTGGATATACTCTCAAAAGTGCTATAAATCAATGTGGATCAATGGATCATTATCATCGCAAACGACGTGGCATAGTGGCCCACTGACTGGAAACCGTCCGAGGGTGGCGATAGTTTCATCCATCCCTCGTGTGACGAAACTATCGATTTATGCAAACTTTTGTCAGTGGTAGTCCGCCCGAGGGCTGATACAACTTTTGCAGCACATGTTCAATGACTTATTATCTAGACCGGGTAATTAAAACGTGATTTTAATGATATTTGGGGAAGGCTCCATTTTGAAGCCTGTCTTATGGTATTTACAATAAATAAAATGAATATAATTAAATAATTTATAGTTATGAGATACGTGAATTCTAATTTTCGATCAACAAACTTAGTTGGAATAATTTGATGGTAGTTATTTTGAAAAAAACATTACTAAATGTGACATAATATACTTGGAAACTTTATCAATAATAATTTATTGAAACTGTAAACCAAAAAATATTTTCTTGGGAACTACCAGCCTGGATTTAGAACGGGAGATCAACCATAAGTGCAAAATACAACACTAGAATGAATATTACAAAAAACTGGAGAGTACAGTAATGAAATTCACACAGTTTTTTATGGATTTTAGGGCAAATGTCTTCTGTATGCTCCTTGTGGTGTATTTATTATTCTTTAGGTATGCTAATTTTCTTGGAAAATGAAACCACAATATTTTTTATATTGTTATTCCAACATTTCTGTAGCATATCAGCTACCGTTATCAACAATAATGAAGTTCTTGTCCCTATCTGACAATACGAAAAAAATCGACAACTTGCCTTTAAACTAAGGTGTCTATTCTGTAGGTAAGTATGTACGATGTCGTTGATGAACGAATATCGTTTACGAACGATAAATGTTATTCTGTATAATAATAATAATAATATTTATTTACCATTTAATTTTAAATATACAACAAGTTTAATTTACGATAAATAAATACAGAATCCCCACAGAAGGATGAACCTGTGCGTGGGTTGTACCATATTAGTATACTATAATATGATTATAATAAATAAAATAAAATTTCATAAATAAAGTATCTTTCATTATAAGAAACAGAGTACCAGGAGACTTATATGTAGATATCGTATTAAAAATAACTTACACATAAAACAGAAAAAAGAACACAGCATTTTAAAAACAATTAGCAATAGGATTATGGTATATAAAATTTAGAAAATACAGTTGCTTTCAGTGTGAAAAGAAAGGCACTAAAAATTTATGTAGATATCACATTAAGAATCATTTATAAACAACACAAAAAGCAAAAAACAAAAAACAACACCCCACTTTAAAAATGATACAATTTGTAATAGATATTTGCCTCAAACATCAATATCAACAATACCAACAAAGGAGAAACTGAACTACAAGTTACAAAATTCCAAATAAAATAAAAGTACATCTTCAACTAATATTTATACACTGTAGTAATATATATTTTTCATATCGACATATTGGTGTATCTGTAATCTTGGCAAACCTATGATCCAAACTTTAAGCTTATTTTTGAATAAATGATTACTAATAATAGCTTTGGTATCCGATGGAATGAGATTGTACAACCGAGGAGCCAAATAGGTATAACACTTTTGTAAAGTGTTTTTTTGTGACTTTGGCACATATGTAGAATTTATTTTATGACGAGTTTCATAATGGTGTTCAATATTTTTAAGTTCATGTTTATTTTCATGTTGCCTTACAACAGTTTTAAAAAAATAAAGTTGTCTTATATCTAGAATCAAGGTTTCTTTATATAGCGCATCAGTAGGGTAAGTTCGTTTTTTATTTGTGATTATTTTTAAAGTTAATTTTTGTATTTGCTCTAGATTTTTTATATGAGAGGTATTCGCTGCTCCCCAGGCAACAATTCCATAGAAGAGATGGGTTTCAAACAAAGTCTGGTAGAGTATTCGCATTTGAGCTATATCCAGATAAGGTGTAATGTATTTCAGTCGGTATGTTACACTACGTAATTTTTTCACCAAATAATCAATATGTGCGTCCCATTTCAAGTGAGCGTCTATATATATCCCAAGATACTTTATTTTATTTACTGGTGAGATAGTGAGATTTACGTTTCCATATTTGATAAGTAGTGATTTGAATGTTGGCAAATTAGTAGCATAGGATGTAAAAGTAATATAAAATGTTTTGCTCATATTAATAGTCAGCAGTTTACTTTCAAACCATTGGATTATAGCTTTGAAATTATTTTCTACTTTTTCTTTTAGTGAGCTCCATGTTTCAGATTTGTAAATAACTACTGTGTCATCCGCAAAACTTATTATGTCCCCTTCCACATCCAGTGCAAAGAGGTCATTTAAGTAGATATTGAAGAGGATCGGACCAAAACCTGTCCCCTGGGGCACACCATATTGGACTATTCGAGATTCACTGAGAGTGTCTTCGATTTTTACACATTGATTTCTTCCATAGAGATAACTATAGAGAAGTTGGTGGGATATTCCTCTGAATCTAATACTTTCTAGTACCTCCAGAAGCTGACTGTGGCTGACAGTATCGAATGCCTTTTTCAAGTCCACGAATACACATAGTGTTGGTATTGAATTGATTTTTTGATAAAATGTTAAATTTTATTAGATATTTTTCAATGCGAGACTTCAAAATGGTTTCGAATATTTTTGCAAAATTTGTGATAACAGATATTGGGCGGTAGTTATCTACTTTGAGTTTATTACCAGACTTGAAAATTGGCGAAATCACAGCACATTTAAAATGGAGTAGGACATATCCAAAATGACAACGAATCTCTCGTTAGAAATCGCCGTTCATGAACGACAGCAAGAACCGTCACTTTGGGTATAAAAATGTGTCAATTTTTGTGATAAAATTTATTATTTCGGTGAAAATTATGGAAATTGTTGAAGAGGAAATTGATTCGTCTGCCGAATATTGGTTTTCTCTAAATAGGTAACATGTTATTTTCTATAACGCTTAAGTATATTTCGTATTGACTTCTAGTTGTTTTGTTTGATCGTTTCTTTTTTTATATTCATAACCTCAGCTCATTGATGTTAGAATATTTGAATTAAGTTGGCAAACCTGCAAGTAGCATGAAACTTTATGTGTTATGTTTCTGACTTTTGACAGTAGACAGCATATGACAATAAGAATGTGATCTGTGATGTAAAGAACACGTTGAATGTCGTTTTTAGTTGATTTGTTCACATTAACATTTTTCTTCACCATTTATTATAAAATTCATATTACATTTAGTAATCCACTCATTACTATCCTGTTCTAACAATTGACATATAAACGTCAATCCTTTATCTAACCATAACAAAGAGCCATAACCTCAAATTGCAGTTGAAAATTGAACAACGTTGTCACATTGCGAAATATTTCAAATTTGTTGAAAATATTGACATGAAAAACGTAAAAAAACTTTCACAATGCTTTATTATTTACATTTATAGGTTTGTGAAGTATACTAAATATACTATGTTATTATGTGTAGATTTTGAAAACATTAATGGGTATGTATTTATATAGAATGGATATTAGCTATGATCTACATCACTTAATTATAATGTAATTCAAAAATCTGATAACGCTGTGATATTTTGCTCTACTAAACGTCCAACTTTCGTTATCATTAGAAAGTGGTCAACGAAAAAGATACAGAATAACGTTTCAAAATTTGTCGTTCACGCTTCGAATCGTTTGTAAACGAAACCTTTGCTGAACGAAATATTACAGAATAGACGCCTAAGAGGAGCGATTTGAGTTTAAGTTGGCATTTCTGCAGCCTAGTTAAATTGCCTCCCGTTTCACACAGTTTTTTTGATACAACTGACAACGATATTTGTCAACTTTGTGTTCATATGAAAATATTATAGCCTCAATCTTTATTAGGTATAGTTTGTTCAACCCTCCTTTGCCGTTATGTCATACATTGTCCAGCTTGCTCTCTCATTCATGAAATGGATGAGACGGAAGTATCAAGTCATTAACGTATTTCTTATCTAAGGTCGACATAAATGTTATCTGTTACTTCTGACAGTTCAGTTGTCATATTTCGAAAACAATTCTCAACATATGTCATTGATTATTATTTTGAGGTTGAGTGTAAAATAACATTCAAGTAAAATAAGACATACGTAAAACAGCAGAATACGTCACCGATTATGACGTAACGGCAAAGGATGGCTGAACAAACTCTACATATTTTTCACGTTTGTTGTTTTATTGTATTCCAACCAAGTTAAGTGCTATTTTTATTATTCATTCAGTTTTATAAACAAAATCTATGCTTGTTTTTTCTTGTTAATAATATAAATTTCCAAATAAAATCTAATTATTGTAAATATTTCTACATCAAGTTTCACTTCCATTATTGTGGTATTTTTCGATATCAAAACTTCTGTTGACTTCTAGTTCGTGCTCAAATGTAAATAGAGAATAATTTAAACATACAGTAGCATTTTTGTACATATTTATGTCATCCAATTTGACAGAAATTACCTATGATAACCTTACATTTTGTTCACAACAATGTGACATTTGGTTACAACTTTCGCCATGGCCTGTGGCCAATGATGATTCAAATTGTAGACTTGCTTGATCCCTCATCGGACACAACACCTGCGAGCAATATAATACATAAGTCACATATAATTATCAATTAGTTCGAAAAGTCTGAAGACTACCCTTTCGGAACACCCTCTTAATCTAGTAACTTTTAGTGGTGTAAGTGAGGTTTCTTAATATGCTCCTCCTAGTTTAAAAACAAGATATAGTTTGAAAACAAAATATAGACAATCATTTGATACATATAAAAAGCGCTTTCGATTATTTACATTTGGCTGCTAGTAGCAGCTCGTAGTGTCTGAATTCCGATCGTTTATTATCGGGCGTGACGCCTAGTCTTACCTTCCCCTTACCCCTCAAGCACATACCGAAAAGTCCACGGACATTAAATATTTGACGTTTGTCCGGTTTGACGTTTATTTAAAGGTTAAGATTGTACCGATTACGATTTAATACGATTTAAACCTTACTAAAAATATCGAAATATGCAAAATTTTATTATCAAAAACATTATAATTGAAAACTGTTCTTCCAACAACACAGGAAATTCATTGGCACTGGCACATGTCAGGTGATTTTGAGGATCCTAAAAAATCGTGTTCGATTTGCTTAAAAGTCGTGACGACTGAGGCGTCACGCACAAGTGCTTGAAGCCCAAATAAACGAAAGCAACAAAAGTTTCCGACATGACTAACGTATGACTGTCAAAAGATCAGACGTGATTTTGTCCCTGTCCTACTGAGGTACGAATAAAGTATCTGCTATTTGGACAGACCTACTCGCCAAAAATCTGACCCTACTTAAGAATAGAATATAATGTGGAAAGTAGGAAAATGGATTCACATTCAACGGTTTCATAATGATATAGACATACAAATTTTTTATGTTCATATTTTGTATACAATGTTGAACGGCCGCTACTGAACATAATAGCGACGTCATCATATTTGAAGAAGGATTTCAAGTTGAAAATATGAAAAATAAACCAATATTTGCTGTATTCTTCTATGTACTATGTGTGTGTCAGCAGGCTCCATAAAATATGAGATTCATATCAGTATATTAAATAGGATATGGACCATTTTCTTTTGTGTGCTTAGGCTTTGCTGCCCACATGCGAAATTAACATTTTCGGTTTAATATCGTTAACTATGAACTTATAATTAAATAACTCAAAAATTTAACTAGCTGACATGACTAAACATGATTGAAGCTCTTTAACAAAATTAAGTGAATATCAAATTTTATACCTTATATGGAAAATGTTCTTCGCTTGTTATCTTGATTCTCAAACCTTAACCTTTTTATTAAAAAAAATGTGACATGTTTGGTTTTTTGTGAACACTAAGCATATACGTCACATTGAATATTTTAAAGTGGAGGACCGTACGTAAGATTCAATAAACTTATTTCATCTGTGCAGTTACGTTTTTTGTTTAAAATATATTTCATTGTTATTTTTATTGTTTCGTTAGTGAATTTATTCAATTTTTTACCAAATTTCTAAGTCACTCTAAACATGAACCAAAAAGGCAATATTTAATTTATTTTCAATTACTTCACTCATAATCGTTCGTTCGCCAGTTTTTAATTTGAAGTACCCTCTCTATGTTTTTTCTCATCAAGTGCTTACTGCTTTATTTAATATTTATTGTATTTTTTGTTTATTTATAAAAAAATAATAGGGCAGAGGAAATGAAATAAAACAGATATTGGTTAAGTTATATCTTAACACGTATTGTTCGAGTTTTATATGCGTTACCTTTTTACTCGATCTGTTTTTTCTTCTCTAATTATTTACTATTCTTTCTAATTCATGTTTTCTTTTTCCTTGCAGGTCTGCTAGCTCAGAACAGACTTAGCACGCCTCAAGCTCTTAAGCCACAACTAAGAAACTGTTCCTGCCTGCTCCCGTGTACGAGCCTTTATGAACCTGATCGCTGTTGGAACTACCGCCTACCCACCTACTCCACTAAGAGCTGCAAAAGATCCCAGTCCATCAATATGAGTTCCATCGTCTTATTCATCACACCTGTACAAGTCAAAAACTCCTCTAAAAATTTGGGAGACATTCCAATCATCTCATTCACGCCATAGGAAAGTGTGTCCAGAGATATAGAAGGCAAAGCATTATTACCAAGTCGGATAGTCAAACTCCAAGATCTAGTTTAATCTTTGTTTAGATGGTATAGGAATGCCTGGAAAAAGAGCTGATCAAAAACAAACAACATTATCCCAATACTGTAGAGTCCAGGAGACAATTAGGTTCACAGAGAGGAAGATGAGCTGGCAAAAGGAGGACCTGCAGCACCTTCAGTACCAATTTAATATTGTAATTAATAATAATAATAATAACGTTCATTCATGAATTTAACAAATACAGTGATAAAATACAAATAAAATTGAATAAACATCTAGACATCCACAGAAGTGTGGTGAATATAGGCTGGTGTGTCAAAATTAAAAAAAAAATGCAGTTAAAAAACAATATAAATCCATTTTTACATGATTGTATTTCAGACTTACATTTCGTATATGAGTTTACTCTTTTCTGTTTTTTTATTCAGCATTCTATCATTTTGTGTATTTTTGTTTTGTCTATTTCTTTAACAAATGTTACTAATTGGGTTTTGAATCGTTTAAAAGAAGTTTCATCGATAATTCTTTGTGGTAGTTGCCCGAATAATTTAGGTGTTAAGTAGGAGTAACCTTTTTGACCTATTGTTTTAAGAGCTGTTGGTATACAGTATTGATTATTCGATCTTGTCGCGTATCTATGATTGTGAGTTTGTATTTATTTTTATATTAATGGCATCCTAACTGAATAATGTATAATTGTCTAACATCTAATATTTGTGTTTCAGTATAGAGTATTCATTTATGCAAAATTAATATCATAGACTCTCCAAATTGCGAATGTGGCGAACATGGTACAGTAGAACACAAAATATTAGGATGTGAACTAAACCGGAAAATTATTGATCAGTTTATGGATAAAATAAGTAAATATAAATCTTTATATCGACCAATTAATTTATATGAATTAATAATCTCAAACAATGTGGATATTTATAAATCGATTTATCAACATATTCGCAATTTGGGTTTAAGAATTTAAGCATATGCGTATCTTATGTATGTATAATAATGTGTGTAGTATGTATGTATAATGTATATTATTATATAAAATGACGGGAAAAATATGTTTAGCATAGGTAATTTCAATTGAGCTCCTCTTGTCTATCCTCGTGTTAATATATTGCCCTCCTATCCGTTGCCCGTTTTGTGTGTGTTAAGTCGCTAAGAAAGGCACCTTAGCGTGAAAAGTAAATATCCTTGTATCCTTGTACAATTAAAAATTAAAAATAAGAAAAAAATAAGAAAATAAGAAAATGAAAAAAAAAGAATAAAAAAAAATTAAAATAAATAAATAAATAAAGATAAAAAAGAAAAATAAGGTATCATATTATAAAATGTATATATCTAGATTTATATTGAATTAAATAAACTATTAATGTATGGTAAAACTATGGTAAGTCGAAAAATTGGTTAGGCCAATGGAACCACAAGGATCCGCAGTCAATATCACAACCTCACACACACACACACAGTATAGAGTAGTGAGCTTGAATATCTTGTAGGTTTCTTGAGAATCATTCGGAGGAATCGCCTTTGAGACACTTCGAGGGCATTTAGATAGTTCCTTGAAACCCCTCCCCAGCCAATAATGGCATAATTGAGGTGTGACAACCAAACTGTGGTACAGTATTGTTTTACACTTAAAGCTCAAAATTTGGCTTACTTGCTTAAATCGAAATAGGATACTCCAAAGCTTTTTAGTTAAATATTCCATATGATGGTTGCATCGTAAGTGATTGTCAATGTAAATACCCAAGTATTCAATTCTTTTTGCAGGTTTTATTGAAAAATCTTGTTGGACATTAAGATTGTATTTTGGCAGAGACGATTCATGACTACTGAAGGGTAAATATACAGTTTTGTCAAAGTTTATTGAGAGTAATCTGCTGTCGAACCAGTCTTTGAGCTTTCCAAGATCATTTTCACTATTTATTTTGAGATTATACCAGTCATCATGTTTGTAATAAATCACAGTATCGTCCGCGAAGCTGATTATTTTTCCAATTGTTTCCTGTTCAAATAGATTATTTAAGTAAATTACGAATAGCACCGGCCCCAATACTGTTCCTTGAGGTACACCACATTTTATGTTGATCTCCTCACTCACATGATTTTTGAATTTAGTTTTTTGTAATAGGTGAAACCAAAAAGAAGCGTGAAGATCGGAAAATTGAAAGATCTAGTACCTATGGCTCTCAAAGTAGCGCCACAGGTCAGATGTCTATCGATAAGTAGGTTATCTGTGCTTAGATCTCCTTGGATTGACTCAAATCAATTCAGTTTTTCTGTTACATAGTTATTTTTCGAACAGGGAAACGCCACTGGTATCGTGGACTGGAAATATCCCGCATATTCAATGAAACGTAGACAGTAAACTGATGGAGGTTTTAGAAAGATGCGTTTTCTGTTATTTAAATATGAAGTGAACTATGAAATTCCGTAAACGAACGAGTACGTAACCGCATAAAATCAGTAAATTCTCGAATAATGCCAAAAACCGTATTCGGTTCTAGGGAATATTAGGCAGATTAATGTTGGTAACAATGGAAACAACAATGGAGGAATTATAATATGGCGCATAATGTTTGTCGGGTAGAATATGTCGGGCCAAGAATCGACCACTGTTAGGCCAAAGCCAAATTAATACCGCGCGGATTCTGCTGATAAATTATTATTGAAATTGTCCAATTGTTTGCGTTTTCCAGACCAGAAAGTCGAATCATGAGCTTATTGCGACTTTCAAAAGCCAGGAAACTAGATTATCAAAGCCCTCTGAATATATACTTCGAAATGATGGTTTGTTTCGACGTTACAAATAATCCGATCCACATTCAACTAATAATAATTAACTGAAATTATTTATTTACACAAATTATATTGTTCAACTTCAATAGGAAGGTTGACAAAAGTTTTGAATGTCCTATAATTAATAAGTATATACAGGTGGTCCGTAAGTACCTAATAGACCAAAGTGAAATGGAAGATTCTTGGCCTGAAAATATTACAATATGTCGCAACTTCCTTCAATGAGATATTAATGATAAAGAATATACAGGGTGGCAAAGTTGAAATGTCTAAAATTTTTTTTCTCAGTAAATTGAAAGATTTTTGATATAGAAACGTGAAAATTTGAAGATAGGGGTTTTAATGCCTAGGAAATCATAATATGTTATCTGTTTCGATGTATTTTCTAGAGGGCTCCACGTGCGATTAACTTATTTATCGTTAATGGTATGCCTCTATTTATTGAAAAATATTGAAATTACAACATTTTTGTGACAAAAATGTATACCTATCATTAGTCGCGGAAGTTACTGATCCTCTCTAACCTAACCTAACGTTATCATTTTTGTGCTAATGAATGAAATGAAAATTATGAAGGGGGGTTTAAAAACGCGAATATCTCGAAAACCAATAACTTTTGAGACTAATGATAGGTATACATTTTTGTCGCAAAAACTATGCAGTTTTAATATTTTCCAATAAATAGAGGGATATCGTTAACGATGAATGAGTTAATCGCACAGTTAAGCCAACAGCATAGCTTTTGTGGCACCCTCTAGTAAATAGATCGAAATGGATAACCCTATCTTCAAATTTTTACGTTAGTATATTCAAAATCTTCCATATAACTCAGAAAAAACATTTTTGACATTTCAAATTTGCCACTCTGCACTTTTCTTATCATCAATATTTTACTGTAGGAAGTTGCGTCAGATTGTAATATTCTTAGGCAAAGAATCTTCCATTCCACTTTGGACCATTACTTACGGACCACCCTGTATATGCATAAAAACGTATATCATCCACAAATAGTATAATAAATTACTAGTGCGTAGAATGGCACTATTTTCACTTGTGATGTACATAATTTTTCCAATAACCACATATTATTGAACATTCCACAAAATAGTTATTTATGATATAAGTGTTAAAAGTACATTTTTAAGGCACGCATGTGAAGGTTTGCAGAATGAGCGAAGCGAACTCTGCAATTCACATGAGTGCCTTAAAAGGTACTTTTAACACGTATATCATACAATATTTTTTCTACAAACGTTCAAAAAATGCAATAATACAGTTTGAATTAAATTTTAAAAACCTTTATTAATACATCCAAGGGAGATAATTTTAAATTATTTAAATTTAAATTCTATTTTTTCTGCGCATCATTCCTCCTTATCCACGGAAAATGGTAAAACAGCAGTGCAGGAAATTAATTTGTCAAATTGCACAATCACTTCTAAATGACAATTGTTTTACTATTGATCTGACAGGAGTAGTTTATAAAACGTCAAAACTTTTATTCGAACAATATTTAACAATTTCAAATTTATAAATTAAAATGGAAAGTGCCGTTGGTATTTGTAATATTAATATTTCGATCATTCAAATCTTAGGAAATGGTATTTAAATCAATACTATTGACATTCACAGAACTCAATAAGGTTAAACTTCCATCAAAATACAAATTAGTTGATGTTTTTCTCATTTCCATGACAACTTAAGGTATACATCATATACGTCACGAATTCAACCATTTGACATTTAGTTCTTATATCCAGCTATGATTTCCATTTCTTGTTGTTGTAGTAGTTATTAGACCAGTATTTATAATTTCAAAGTGCACCATTAAAAAAAATAGCGTAAAGTATTCTTGGATAACTGATCTTTAAAACACTTGCTCTATTTCGAGCACTTCGGCTTCGCTGTCGTGCTCGAAAAATCGCGCGTGTTTTAAAGACCCTCATATCCACTTATACTTTGATATACTATTCTCTTCACTTCAATCAGAAAATTTCATAGTTAATTGGATATAAATGATATTGAATTTACAATAACGTTTTGGAGATATTTTGTGTGCCATTGTGTTGCTTTTCAGACTTTTAAAATGCGTCATTAGGAGTGCGGCTCCAGACGACTTCCAGCTTCCATGTATTTCCAGACTGGTTAAATCTCCTACTGAGTCTACCAATACAGTAGCAGATGAATCACGAAATGAGTGCTCTCATCCCAAAAAAAGGTATAATTGAGAAAATGGATTGGTTTTTCTTAAATATTGATGCCTCATCTTTGGAATCGAATGAATATCATCAGCAGCATTATTAATAAAAGCATAAACGTCTGGTTACATCCAAATTTTGGCTCTTTTTCGATTTATAATCAGTCTAAGTCTGATCTTCTGTATACTGGGGTGATATTTACTGAAGCTTGAAAGATCTTTTTTTCCTCCTTAGTTACTTCTACTAAGTTCCTGAGAAAAGTCTCTGAGACTAGTAGCTCCTTTAGTGCTGCCTGACTATCTGAGGATGAAGAATATTTTCGCCTCAAAACTCCCTTTCTATGTTTATTTGCAAACATGTGTTGGTAGCATAGATTTCCGCCTGGAATTCAGATGCAATCTTCCCCAAGGATGCGTGGACATTACACCTGGGTCTAACAACGTGGACTCCAGCTCATGCTCCTATATCATTATTAGATTCGTCAATATAGCACACCATCACTTTTTCCAGCAAGCTTTCAGTCCATTCAAGGGTAGAAGCGATATTATTCTTGTATTGTTGTTATGTTATGTCTAGCCCAACATGACACATTTTCACCTTAGTGTGACCAGACCTCCTTCGTCGCACTGTATATATTTTCTTTCGCACCTTTTGAAGGTCGTTTGGAATAATTCTAGATAGTGCAGAACTAGTTATTATTGCTAGGGATTAGGTTTTTTGACGTTACTTAATGATATTGTGGATTGAAAGAGAAATTTCTCTAGCTAAGAGACGGATTGTATTTTTAAAAATTGCACCCATCAAGAAAAACAATCGCGACTGTTCTTTTCTTTTTTTTCGAATGCAAACAATGGCCTTTCTGTCAGTTCAAAAGTTTAATCTTAGTAGGCGGTAAAAGTGACGTGCATTTCAAGTGGAAGTTGCAATGCGTATGGTGATTTTATGGCCTTTTCATTTCGTCGACAATTGAAAAACGCATTTTCTTTTCCTCCGGCCAACTGGGACTGCTTTCCGTTCCCAATTGTAATTTACGTTAAAGTGGGGAGGTGGTTCATTTTTTTTTATTTTTAACAATGACTTTCGTTTTCAATTCTTATTTTTAGAGTGCCTCGGCGCCGTTTTCTAAACTCCTAACGAGAAACTTATTTTCATTAATGAAAGCATCTGGAAAGTTAGAAGAAAATCAAAAAATAATCAATGTGAAAATGGTGACCGAAAATGGAATCCAAATAGATATAACATGAACATTATATTCATCAATGTGTCAATTATTATTATTGTATATTTTAGATTAGATTTGATGAGGTGTCTAATCGACATTTTCAGATGGATTGTGTACCTATGAATTCAATGGATGAGATTGATAAGCCTTGTCTGGCCGTTTCATTCGCCAGCTCTTTGATGTTATGAGACTCCTGCTCACCTACGGCCTGACGACCATAGACTGTAGCAAAACTACGATAACTTGGACTCCAGGGAACAAGAGCAATAGGAGCCATAAGCGCATAAGGCCGGGGTAGTCAGGACTATTAGTTTCTGCAAAAAGGGCTGCAGAGAAGTGAATAGTAGAAATTCTAGGATCCAGTGACACCTACGGCCTAACGACTTCGACAATTGCGGAACTAGCCAAATGTTACACCCATGCTCAATCTCTCGAAAGATGAGATATAATCAAAGGATGCAGTCTTGCCAGGATCACCCTGGGCGAGCCTGAGAAGCTGGCGCCGAAGAAGTATTTGGCGATGACCAGGAAAAACCTATGTTTAACAGTATTATTTCTGACTGGCCACTGTTAACTGAGGAAACACCTCCATACTATGGGGCTAGTGGACATACCTCTATGCAGGATGTGTGAACAGTTATCGTATATCAGAGAGTGTGTTCTCGGTGAGTCTTGGCCTACACCTGCCGATATAAAGGAGATATATCCTAGTGACCTGTCCACCTTCCTGGGAAGTACAGGATTGACGATGACCTAGGAGGACAACTCCTCGGAAGGATGTACAATGCGTCACATGTGGCTGGTATCCTACACTCACCCTCCCTACTTTACAGATACAGATACAAAGACCCTCCTGCTCTGGTACCAAGGATATCATGACCTTGCAGTAGTCTCCTATATGGAATTGAGTGTCTTCAGTGCAGCTTGACTATCTGTGAAGATGGAAACTTTTCATGCCTTTGGAAAATTGTGATGTCCTTAGATAGGCTAATTGGAATGGTTATACTTTGTTTAAGCCCTAGAATTCTGGCTTCTAGGACAGAAACAGTCAAAACAATCCATTAGAGGACATCCGCCAACTTTTAAGGCAGACCTAATAAGAAAATACAGGAAAACTGTCAAAACCGTTACTAGGGCACTGTAAACTTGATAGATAAGCAAAGCTAACGAGATTCATAGACAAAGCCATGTGCAGATTCTGAAGAGGAAACTGCTAAGCACATCCTATGTCACTGCGAATGCCTGGCGAATATGCAGTTTCTTGTACTAGGCGATGAGAAATAAGAGATCAAATGAATGATTCAGTCTCGAGAATGATTGTCTACTTAAAGTGTCGGGTTAGAGAATATAATCTAAATTCAGAGGACCATAATAGGTCTGAATAGGTTGCAGTGCCGCAGGCCGAGTAGCCACCTCATCAATTCCAATCTAAATCTAATTTAAAACAGAGTGAATCATAATAAACTGTACATACTCCTACCATGTATTCATTTATTTATTGGCATCAAAGTTTATGATCGCTCACAACTGTGTTAGAAGGATTTTGTTAGTGCGGATATAATAATAATAATATGTATAGCCTTTAATGTCCAACAGATGTAAGTCCCTTTACAGAGCATACAATGAAATACAATTGAACAAATAAAAGTATATATAACATTATTAAAGAAGCTAAGAATACAAAAACAATAAAAGAGAATAGGTAGCTTACAGCATAAAGTCAGAGAATGAACTATCTCAATATGGTGGAGACTCAGTGTTATGTTATCTATGGTTGAGACTATCACAAACAAGTCACACGAGCTACATCAATGGTTAAAATTACAGTACTGGCAAGATAAATAGAATATTAATTCTAAATCCTTCACCTTCACAATAAAAAAGTAAATGTTAATGTCCAGTATCATAATTAGGCACATTAAGACTGATCTTACCTAGAAACTCTGGACACAAAATTACTCTTACAAACTTTGACTGTAGATACCTCTCGTAAAATTGGACAATATGATATAAGGATTGAGTGGTGAAGCCCAATTACTTTTCGAGATATGGGGTGATAAAGTTATAAAGAAAGTAAGGTGATAAAGTGCAAACAAGGCTGCGCCGGATCTTAACGAAATCACCGGACAGCGCTCTAGGTTGCATGGAAGTCGCACCGGGTGTTTTCACCGAAACCTCGGTGGATACCTTGCAGCATCTACTAGAGACACACTTCCCCGGCTGTGAGGGAATCGAGCGGGAGTGTCCTGACATGGGATATGTAGGTATACAGCGACCATGTAAAGAGGACTATCTTCTAGCAAAAGAAATAGTCACATACGAGCGGAGTACTTGGGCGATACGGTCATTCAGACCATACAAGTCTCCGGGGAAAGACCAAATCTTCCCGGCTTCGCTTCAACAAGGCTGGGAGGCCATTGGCACAATTCTGGTGCATATCTTTCGGGCCTGTTTGGCACGCAGGTATGTCCCTGAACAGTGGGGGCAGATGAAAGTCGTCTTCATACCCAAGCCGGGCCGTACCACATATACGGCGGCTAAATCCTTTAGACCCATTAGCCTAACATCCTTTGTGCTGAAAACACTGGAGAGGGTGACTGATCGGTACATAAAGGAAAAGGTTGGGCTCAGGTATTCTTTGCAACTGAAAGTGCCTTACACCAACTGGTAACTCAGGTGGAGAAGGCGCTGGAAAATGGCATGATCGCCCTGGGAGCTTTCTTGGATATACAAGGGGCGTTTGACAGCACCCCTGTAGGATCCATGTGTAGGGCTGCGGCAAACCATGGAATAGAGCCAATGATCACTCACTGGCTTGGGCCATGTTGTGCAACCGTACAGTAGAGGCCACATGGAAAGACCATGTGGCAAAAGTAATCGTCGCTAGGGGATGTCCGCAAGGGGGTGTTCTTTCGCCCACATTGTGGAACCTAGTCATTGACGAGCTAATAACCCTTTTAAACGGTGAGGATTTCCTAACGATTGGGCATGCCGATGATATCGTTGTCCTTGTTGTTGGAAGGCACATTACCGTTCTCAGGGACCTCATGCAAAGGGCTCTCAATAGGGTACATTGGTAGTGTAACGAACACGGACTTGCAGTTAATCCTGCCAAGGCTGAGATAGTTGCTTTCACCAAAAATAGAGGTATAAGACCTGAGGGTCTAAATCTTGATGGAGTACCACTGCCGGTGGTTGAACAGGTGAAGTATCTAGGAGTGATCCTTGATAAATCACTGACATGGAAGGCTCATCTTGATAGTCGCCTAAGCAAGGTGACAAACACGTATTGGGCCTGTAGGAGAGCCATTGGTCCGAGGTGGGGGCTGACCCCCAAAACGATCATATGGTTCTATAGAGTAATTATGCTGCCTATGCTCACATATGCGGCTCTGGTCTGGTGGCCAAGGGTAACCTTGGTCACGGCTAGATCGCAACTGGCACGCCTTCAAAGGGGCAACCGGCTGCATGAGGACTACACCAACTGTTGCGATGGAGGTGATCCTTGGTCTTCGGCCTCTCCACCATGTGATCGAGGCTGAGGCGGGGAGGGCTTTCCTGTGCTTGAAACGGCTGGGATACGTGCGAAGAGGGGAAGAATGCAGGCACGTCAAGAAGCTCCGGCTCCTGGAAGATATTCCAGTTCTGGCTCGAGCGGCTGATGAATGCCTGCGTAAGTACTACTTCGCTACCCCATACAGGGCCATGATACGGGATAGAGAGTCCTGGGAAAAAGAGAGGAATACACAGCCTAATGGGACCGTCTGGAACACAGATGGCTTATGCTCCGGTGATAGAGCAGGGGCTGGAATTTACTCCAGGAACCCAACAACACGGGTTTGTGTACCATTGGGTGAGGGTGTATCTGCATATCAGGCCGAGATATATGCTATCTTGGAATGTGCGCAGATAAACCTAGACAGAGGTTATGTGGATCGACACATAACAATATACTCCGACAGTCAGGCAGCAATTAAAGTCCTGGGTGGGTATACCAGCAACTCAGGACTTGCTAACGAATGTCGAGAACGACTTGCTAATCTTGCAAGGCGGAACGTGGTGCGGCTAGAATGGATTCCAGCCCACTCTGGTTTTGAAGGCAACGAGATGGCGGATGCACTGGCTGCGGAAGGGGCGGCAGCTCCTTTCTGCGGCCCGGGCCCGACCCTGGGCCTAACAAAACAAAAAATACGCAAGGAGACGAAGAAGTGGCTGAGGAATCAGCACCTCGCTCATTGGAATGCTCTGCAGGGTCCTAGACAATCCAAACTTCTACTGAAGGGATGGACTGATGAACACGCCAGGGCAGCTACTGAACTACCAAGGAGTAGGCTAAGGAAGATAGCAGGACTCCTAACAGGGCACTGCTGTATGAGGAAACACCTCCACAACTTAGGAGTAGAGGAAAGTTCCCTATGTAGGGGTTGCGGTTCTCTTAGAGTGTCCACACTGGGCTGTACTACGCAGGCGAATCTTCGGAGTCCCTGTTATGGCCCCTGGAGACACAAGCAGACATCCATTGAAAAAGGTTGTGGCCTTTATTGAAGGGCTCGGTTTCATGGATGTCTAGGTAGCAGGAATGGCACAATGGGCCCGCCAGTGGGCTCAGTGTCGGAACCTTGGCTTGAGATGTCCAGGACAAGGCTCGCCTGCACATTTAGTAGTAGTAGTAGTAGTAGTGGGGTGATAAAGTTATAAAGAAAGTAAGGTGATACAATGCAGACTCCAAGAAAACATATAATATCTTGAAAACTACAAAACTTTTTGATATGTAAAGCTTATGCGTTTTCCACGTGAAAACCATAGAGGAATACTTAATTAAATGAAAATTGTTCCGAATGCCAGTGGCGTAAAAAATGGGAAAAGGTGACATATTCTTCCAAATCTACACTACTGGATCAAATTCAGTCCAATTTTACGAGAGGTAAATACAGTCAAACGTTGTAATTGTTTGAAAACACCCTGTATAAAAGGAAAACTAGACAAAATCAAATTTGTCCAGGAGAGATTGATAATCAACTTTTCTTGATAGATGAGATCCGCTCTAATTATCTTAGAAACTTCCCCTTTATAGATTTTGCTCTAGTTATATGATTATTATAGAAAGTATACCGAAAAATTGAACAGTATTTCAATTTAAAACGAATAAAGGAGAAGTAGAGTGTTTTATTAATACAGCAATATTTTGAAAACCTCGACTGTTCCTCTCAATGAAACCATAAAAACTATATGATACCTTTTTACATTTCACATTCAACAAAAAGATATTTTTTCCAAGTTGTATTGCAATATTAAACATTCTGCTCCTACCCGAATATAAATAGTGATCAATTTCATTTATAAATAATAGAAATAACAAAGGTCCCAGATTTGATCCCTGTGGAACACGGAACACATGATTCAGATGTATCATACGATCACGGTTATTCTTTGCACATCTCTATTATGAATATTATTATTAAATTGTTATTAAACTGTACCTATAGTTATTTATACTATAGGAGATGTGAGTAACATTTACTAGTCGAGAACGATTTTGCACGCGAGCGGCTGGCAAGGGTTGTGAGAAACTTTTTAAGTAATCATTTACTACATTTATTCATTTGTCAAATTAAATAATTAAAAAGAATATAACATCACTTTAACCAAGTTCTTATTTGACATATTTATCCGAGATATAAATTAAGACTGTAATTTATTATTGTTAATTACTTATAATGATCCCATAAAACGCAGACACGTCACTGGCATTTTCAAAACTTCACCAAGTAAAAGTGTTAAGCGAAGTAAAGGGACGGTTGTGTATTTTAATTTCGCTTCGCACCCGATGAAGCAGCAGTGATGGTAGTCACACATGTGCTCCGAGTACTTCATAAGAGGGTTTTTTAATGAGTTCTATGACTCACTCTCAACCCGTTCCTTCCTTCTTTTTTACGCTCTAATATTTTCTAGCAGAGTCGAAAGTTAAGAGAGAGAAAACTCATTCAACACGAAAAGTGGAAAGAAAATAGAGCGTTGTTTCCGGCATCGTAAAAAGAGGTCAAATCACATCAACTAATTAGGAAATTTATCGATATCCTTGAGGCATAATTATAATCTTTAAATTGAGGTATGATTTAATGCAGGTGATTAAATTCACAATTTTTATTTATTGGTTCTACTACTTCGTTAATTTAAAATATAAAATCTTCTCACAAGTACCAAAACTTATCCGAAACTTTGAAATGTGTACATGTCGAGGCGATTTACATAATGCAACATGTTTCTTAATAAACATTAAGACGAATAACCTGAGGGTCTTCGGAGAGGTCTAAACATATCCATCAGAAAACAACTCCCAAGACTAAACGATAACTTGCGCATGCAAATGAACTCCCTTCCTTTAACTTCCTGAGTACTCCCAACGGCAATATGTATGAGATTGTATTAATTTGTTTTCTCACGTTTAAGTGTAAGTTTCTAGGGAGTTTAGCAAGATCGTAAGAGCGATTACAACCCAACTTCAACTTTTGAATATACTATTAATGCGATTAGTATAATCTTTTGCTAGGTAAGAAGCATAGTTTACTTGTGAGGTGTTGGAAACTGCCTACAGAATTGGCTTTCCCACTTTAAAATCCTTTTAATATCTTTTACATGCTTTATATTAGTTTTACTTGTATGTTTGTTTGTAACGCAACCTTCAAATTCGATTTCTACACATTTTCAAGATTTCTACGCCCTTTAAACGCTAACATTCATTCGAAAATTTGACGATAACAATACAATTTATATGGTTTATTTCAACAAGTACATAGAGTATTGGAATGCAATAATCTCCTAACTAACAAGTGTATATCGGATATTACAGAGCTGTACTCAAAATTGACGAAGTATTTTACAATAATTTAATAGTAACTTCAGGTAGTTACTTTTGATCAATAAATAATTTCAAGTGCCGTATTATATTTTTTTTATTGGTGAACCATTTTACCTCTTTAAAGCACGCCTCTGCGTGTTTAAATCGAACTTTAAGAAACGCGCGTGTCTTAAAGTTACCATGGCAACATCAACAACTCGAGAAACTGTAACGTTATATTTGGCCACTATCATTGAAATATTTAAATATCTACCGGACGGCGAGTAGCCAGTCCTTTTTCCTTACCAACATGTGATTCTCGTCGAGAACCTGTAGCACCGATCACCACTGAAAGACAAATTTTTACATTTAATGTGCGACGGATAATCTCGGTTGGTAAGGATCAGTATACAATGATATTGGTCAAATATTCCAATTCTTCTTTCCTATAGAGAGATAGAAATTAAGAACACACTATTAATATGTAAATTCTTTCTCGAAGCGGAGCATGTGAACAGAAAAGGAATATGTAACGTATGTCTATTGCTCATCGCATGGTTCAATTTAATAGCGAGTAGTAAGAATAAGCTTTCTTTCTCCTGTGAACCATCAACCGATAAGGTTAAGAATTTTTAATTTATTGTGAGAGATTTACCTCAAATTTTATTTTTTTAAAGTGCATTCAATGTGAATGAACTTAGTACCTGAGACTTTGTACCTGGAAGTTTGTACCTGGAAGTTTGTACCTGAAACTTAGTACCTGAGACTTAGTACCTGAGACTTCATACCTGCCACTTCGTACCTGCCACCTGGGACATGTCCGAGGAAATTAAGGAAAGTAAATCTATGTAAAAACAACGTGCTTCAACAAAATTATCATTTTTTTTACTGTGATATTAGTTTAAAAGTCATTATACAACTTGTAAATTTAATAACGTTCTTCATATCCCTTCCCTTCCAACATTTCCAGGTTTGTTGATAGAGAGTTGTGAGGTGAAAAACAAGTCGACTAATATTATTCAGGGTGGCGCCCACTTACCTTTCTTGATTAACTTTAATTAAATTTCTTAACTTGATTTATTAACTTATTAAATTCATTTGGTTTCTTAACTTCATTTATTATCTCATTAACTTCAATATAACTTCAATAACTTAAATAAAGTAGGATCACCCGCGAACCGGTAAGACTACTCCCTGAATTGATATTAGTTTGGTCTCCGAATTCACACCTGATGTGCTCTCCACATTGAGTCACGGTTGCAATTTATCTTGCCTTATTATCTTAAATAAATAATAGGTAACAAAACGAAGTCTAAATCTATGGTCAAAATCATGTCTAAATGACAATTTTTTAATTATTGATCTGACAGGAGTAGTTTGTAACGTCAAAACTTTTATTCGAACAATATTTAACAATGTCAAATTTATAAATTAAAATGGAAAGTGCCGTTGGTATTGTTTGAAATATTAATATTTCGATTTTTCAAATCTTAGGAAATGGTATTTAAATTAATACTATTGACATTCACAGAACTCAATAAGGTTGAACTTCCATCAAAATACAAATCAGTTTATGTTTTTCTCATTTCCATGACAACGCAAGGTATACCTACATCATATACATCACGAATTTAACCATTTGACATTTAGTTCTTATTTCCATCTATGATTTCCATTTCTTGTTGTTGTAGTAGTTATAGACCAGTATTTATAATTTCAAAGTGCACCAATAAAAAAAACGTAAAGTATTCGTGGATAACTGATCTTTAAAACACTTGCTCTATTCCGAGCACTCCGGCTTCGCCGTCGTGCAAAAAAATCGCGCGTGTTTTAAAGACCTTAATATCCACTTATACTTAAATATACTATTATAAATGTCTGTAAATGGAGCCTTGGCTCTGCAAAACAGGTAATTGCTTCCAAATATTTATATTTATGAAGATCATTGAGTGTTATTTTTGTTATTTCTTGGGAAATCAAACCACAATATTTTTTCTTTCTTTTTTTACCGCATCAACCGCTAGGGTTATTAGCGGAAGTGTAATATACAAAAATATTAAATACAAACATACATTTTAAATATTGTTGAGTATATCAGTGTTCTTTAGGAAGTTTATCACATTGTCCATTTTTAAAACGTTTATCAAGATCAATTGAGTTTTTTAAAAAACTCTGGTCCCTATCTGAAACAACGAAAAAATTTGACAAGAAGACGATAAAAAGAAATAAAAACACGAAAATATTGTGGTTCAATTTCCCAACAAATAACAAAAAGAATACCTAATGAATACTCCACAAGGAACAGAAGATATAAATATCATGTCCGATTTATTGGAATTTTTGAGGGTGCTTCTGATTTTACGTTAATAATATTTACCAATCAATTTTCTGCTTATATTATGTGTAGGTATTTTTTATAAATTATCAAAGGAATTATTCTTACAGGACCTATGTTATTTTATTTAAATTTTTCCAATAACTACCAAACTACTAATGGTTAGAATATGTAACAGGAACTAATTTATGAAACAACAATGCATCTAAAACATTAGAAGAAGATTGTTTGAAATATTGTTTCAAACTTGTGAATTTGTTGACAAAAGAATCAAGCAGCTAACAAATTACAAGAGATGTACATAATTTTGTCCATTTACAGTTATACCACAGATTATAAAGAGAACAGACACGAAAGCTTGACAGAGAACAGTAAAAAGAGAGAAAGATGGGTGGACATACCCATTTAAATGCCCATCGTCCTATGTCGACTCCGTTCGGGCTGCTTCGCGAAATTTCTCAACAGGGATGTCAATTTGCATAATATTTCCTTCAATTTACGATCATAGCTCAAATATTTTATAAGCATTTTCTTAAGTGTGATAGTTATACAGTTACAAATATTCGATAATTCATTGTTTTAAATCAATTTTACTAACATTAAAAGAATTATACATTTAAAAATATTATAATGTATAAAAATCATACCATAAATATACTTTTTTTTACAAACCATACCCTTGGCAACCATGCACAATAACGGTGACGGCTAACCTAATCTAACCTTATCAAAACGTCAAAACATGCTCAAAATCACTTGTAATCTGTGCTCAAAATTCATACCGCTATATTTGTTTGCTTCATTGTTTGAAGGTGTTCAATCGACGATATTAATTGTGTTATTTGACTAATCGATTGTGCGTTGTGGTAATATTAACTATAAAAATATAATGGTATAGACTATTATTCTTATAGAATGAATAAACATCACGGAGGAGTGTATTGTTCATACAGAGACTGTCCATATACGATAACTGGCAAAATCGCGGCCATACCGAGTTAAAGGTCCAAGGTCAGTGACGACGGAGCTGAAAATCGTTTGATGTTTTACCGGGATTCGTATCTGTTCTCTTTATAATCTGTGGTTATACTTAATTTGCAATGTTTTCTCATTGAAAATCGCATACCTTGGAAATACTGGCGATTGCCGGAAATAATTGCTGTAGCTGCATGGATTCTTTCTATTTTTTTTTTAATAAAATCACAAAATTTCGGACATATATTTTCAACAATCTTCTCCGAATGTTTTATAAATTAGTTCCTACTACATATTCCAAACATAAGTATTGTTACGCGAGCTGCTGCATTAATGTGCTCAATTAGTGCCCCCAGTGAAATTCCCATATGATACGACTATGGCTCCTCCGCCTTATTTTCAAGAATGATCTGGAAAACGTAACATCTAGAAAAACCCGGCGCATCCACCAAAACTTCGAGTTCCAGAAATATCTAGAACAAGTCGTGCGAGTATAAATAGGCGACGAGCATCGCAGCGGGGTCAGTTATTCAGTTAGTGTTGATACTGAAAGAAAGCAATCGCGCCTCGATAAAGTGTTTATAAAGTGACTCTCATATAAATTAGTTAGTGTGTGTTTAGTGTGATATATAAATTATTAAATAAGGACTGTATTTGAATATAAATCTGTACATATAAATTAATTGTAAATATAAATTAGAATAAACGTTACATTGGTGTCAGGTGTGGGGTTAAAAAATAAATATACAGAAAGATGGCGAAGAAACTTGGTGAATTAAAAGTTTCAGAGCTTCGAAGAGAGTTGGAGGATTACAAATTGGACACAAGTGGGGCCAAGTCAGCGTTAGTGGAACGACTGAAGAATGCTATGATTAACAATGGATTGGACGCGGAAACGTTTGAATTCACCGACGAAGCGTCCGCCTCTATAACCTCTTCCATAAAAAAAATTTCTACGGATATAGAAAATAAAATGTCTTCGATAGAAAATAAAATGACGGACATGAAAAATGAAATGACATCTATGAACACTGATATTTCTGCCGTGGAAGAAAAGATTAAAAAAATGGAGCAGGAAATCAAAGAAATCGAAAGGAAGACGAGTAATAACCCGGATATTACAACTAGGCAAGCCCCGAACAACGACGAACTGGCAGAGAAAGTAGAGTTGAAACCGAAAAGGGAAAACGATATTAACAGCCGAGTGAAACTGCCAACATTCGATGGTAAAACGTCATGGCCGAACTATCTTAAGCAATTCGAGGCGGCATCAAAGGCAAACAACTGGAGTGAGAAAGAAAAAGCGTTGAATTTAACTCTTGCCCTTAGAGGAGACGCCATGGATATCCTCCAGACCATTCCAGTGGAAGAGACCGAAGATTTTGAACAACTCAAAAAGCGATTGAACATGAGATATGGCCTGGAACACTTGGAGCATCTGTACCAGTCGCAGCTGAAAAACCGCAAACAAAAACGCGACGAAACTCTGCAAGAATTCGAAGCAGACATTGCGAGGTTGGTGCGGTTTGCCTATCCATCGGCACCGGAGAATGTCATGGAATGTTTAGGGGTACAGACATTCATCGACGGAGTTCGTGACCATGAAATGCAGAGAACTCTACGCTTGGCTCGGCACAAGACACTGGTCGACGTACTCTCTGCAGCCTTGGAGTACGAAGCAGCTACACAGGCTTCCGGAGTATACGGCAAGGTGAGGGCTGTAGCAGACGAAGAAGTGGAGAACAAGCTTGACCAGATCGTCAACATGATGAAAAGCATCTCACATGGAAAATCGAAAACTGTGAAATGCTGGAATTGTGGAGAAATGGGACATGTACGCAGTTCGTGCAAGCGAACGAGAACTGCTACAAACAAAGACGCCCAGCAGGAAAACTAGGAAGGGTCGACCTTCAGAGGGCAGCTTCGACCCGAAGACCTTCCAAAGACCCTCTCATTCTAATAGCCTCTCTGAAATGTCGCGATGATAGTGTATACGTGGATGGTGAAGTTAATGGTAGGAAGTATACACTATTGGTGGACACTGGAGCAACGAGGACTATTATTCGCCCCGAGACTGTCAACACCCGGAAAAGACTTTTACCGACGAGACTGCGACTCAGGACTGCCACAGGTGAAAGCGCCAATGTCCATGGAGAACTACCGGTGCAATTGGGAATTGGCGCAGAGAAGTTCACCCACACTGTCGTTGTCGCTGATATCGAAGAGGACATAATACTCGGAATGGACATTATGAACCTACATGGCTTCCAGCTAGATTTCAAGAACCGAGTGATTAGAGTAGGTTCTGAGGAAGTATTCCTTCACCCACACGAGGATAAGACTGTTCAGGTAGCCGTACAGGAGGATACAGTTGTACCCGCAAGGAGTGAATTTTTCACTGTGGCAAGGCTACAAGGAACCGTCGAAGAAGGAACACCGGTCATGATGGAACCATGGAATCATGATAAAGAGGTTGGTCGAGGAATCCTGATAGGAAAAGGGTTAGTCATGACTGCCGAAGAAATACCTGTACGCATTATAAATGTAAATGACCATCCCATAACTATAAAGAAGGAGACCAAAATTGGAACTTGCGTACCAGTGGCGTCAATAATTCATCAAACAACAACTTCCAATGATGCCAACAATAAATTTGAACAAATGATGGCAGTGGCTGGACAATCCCTTAGCCTGCAAGAGAAGAAAAAAATCAGAGAACTCTTGCTACAATACCGATCTCTTTTTGTACCAAAAGGAGGAAAGACAGGAAGAACATCTGCTGTCAAACACAAAATTGACACCGGCGACGCTAAACCGATAAGACAATCGGCTCAACGGCTACCACAGGCCAAAAGAGAGGAAGCGGAGAGAATTGTTCGCGAGATGGAAGAGGACAAGGTAATAGAACCTTCTACCAGCCCTTGGGTCTCTCCGGTAGTTCTGGTAAAGAAGAAGGATGGAACCACGAGGTTTTGCGTGGACTACCGGCAATTGAACAATGTTACAAAGAAAGATAGCTATCCTCTACCGAGAATCGACGATACTCTGGATACGCTGGCCGGTAGCAAATCGTTTTCTACCTTGGACCTGAAGTCTGGATATTGGCAGGTAGAAATGGATCCAGCCGATAAAGAAAAGACAGCGTTTACCACCGGATCTGGACTATGACATTTCACCGTTATGCCATTTGGGCTGTGCAATGCCCCCGCAACGTTCGAAAGACTGATGGAAAACGTATTGCGAGGGTTGTCCTGGAAGACATGCTTAGTGTACCTTGATGACATCATAGTCTTGGGAAGGACATTCGAAGAACATCGAAAGAATTTGGAAGGTGTTTTCTAAAGGTTGCAAGCTGCCCAACTGATGCTCAACCCCAAGAAATGTCAACTATTTCAAAACAAAGTCAATTATCTAGGCCATGTAGTCAGCAAGGATGGTGTAGCTGTGGACGAAGAAAAAGCTGCTACCGTACGAAAGTGGCCAAGACCCACCGACAAGCACCAAGTTAGAAGCTTCCTTGGACTCTGTACATACTACAGGCGATTTATAAAGAAGTTTGCAGATATCGCTAAACCCTTGACACGACTTACAGAGGAAGCAAGGGAGTTTCGCTGGGACGAAGACTGTCAAACTTCGTTCGAAACCTTGAAAAAGCACTTGACTACTGCACCTATAATCGGCTATCCACTACCAGAGGGAGAATTTATACTAGATACTGATGCTAGCAATGTTGGAATTGGAGGAGTGCTATCACAGGTTCAAGGAGGACAAGAGAAAGTTCTGGGATATTTTAGTAAAGTTCTTTCCAAACCAGAACAAAACTACTGCGTCACAAGAAGAGAGCTCCTAGCAGTAGTGAAGTCCGTGGAGCACTTCTATCAGTATCTGTATGGGAAGAAATTTGTGATTAGAACCGATCATGCCGCATTTAAGTGGCTTATGCAATTTAAGAACCCTGAAGGTCAAATCGCCAGATGGATCGAGCGGCTCCAAGAATATAATTTCACCATTGAGCATAGAGCCGGAATAAGCCACAGAAATGCAGACTCACTCTCTAGAAGACCATGCCCAGCAGAGTGCTCTCACTGCACCAAAACAGAAGCTAAGGAAGCTGCCATTCGAAGAACCACGGTGACCAGCGACGAATGGACACCGGAAAAGTTGGAAGAGGAACAAGAGAACGATCCCTACTTGAAGAAAATCCGACATTGGAAAAAGGAAAACTGTCGACCTACTTGGCAGGAGATTTCAAGGTACTCGCCAACGATGAAATCGTATTGGGCCCAGTGGGACTCGCTGGTTCTGGAAAACGGTTTGCTACAGCGAGTAATCGAGAACGATGAAGGTTCCGAAAGTAGAAGACAGTTGGTGATTCCAAGAACAAGGGTAGCAGCAGTACTGCGGAAATTACACGACAGTCCGTCAGGAGGACATCTAGGTGTGAAGAAGACCCTCCAGAAAGTGCGAGAACGGTTTTATTGGATGCACAGTTCCGAAGATGTGAAGGACTGGTGTAAGAAGTGCACTACCTGTGCTACGACCAATTGACCACAAGGAAGAAGAAAGGCTCCTATGAAGCAGTACAATGTCGGAAGCCCTTTTGAACGCATTGCCCTGGACATTGCCGGACCGTTTCCACCGACAGCAAATGGCAGCAGGTCCATTTTGGTGGTGATGGATTATTTCACAAAATGGGTAGAAGCGTATGCCATTCCAAATCAAGAAGCCGCAACTGTTGCCGACGTGCTTTTGAATGAGTTCATTTGCCGATATGGAGTGCCCCTGGAAATACACAGCGACCAGGGCAGAAACTTCGAAAGCCAGCTGTTCCAGGAAGTTTGTGAAAAGCTCGGCATGAAGAAAACGAGAACTACGGCTTTGCATCCACAGTCGGACGGAATGGTAGAGCGAATGAACAGAACTCTTGGCAAATACCTGTCTAAAGTAGTATCTAACCATCAACGAGATTGGGACCAATATCTCTCGCTATTTGCGATGGCCTACAGATCCGCCATCAATGAGTCTACCGGCCAAACACCAGCAAAAGTTCTGTTCGGACGCGAAATGAGATTACCCTGCGACCTTGAATTTGGATGCCGACCCGGAGAAGACATAGCTGGTGAAGATTACGTGACCCAGCTGAGAAAAAGAATGGACGACGTACACGAGCTGGTTCGATCGAATCTCCAGATCGCTAGCGATAGGATGAAGAAAAGGTACGATACGCAAGCTACAGAAGGAGGTTTCCACGAAGGAGACAAAGTCTGGCTGCATAACCCAAGAAGACAAAAGAGTTTTTCTCCAAAGTTGCAGAAAGCTTGGGACGGTCCGTACCTCGTGAAGAAACGAATCAACAATGTCATCTATCGTATCAGCAAGATCCCAAACGGAAAGCCAAAGGTGGTACACCGTAACCGATTAGCGCCATTCGAGGGTGACCACGATGAAGAAGTAAACCAGCTTCAGGAAGTAGCCGATCCTGCTTTTGTAGAGTTCATGGGTGCTTATGGTGGTACCGGAAAAGCAAGATTCGGCGTCACCACTGAGAGACGACAAGACATGCTTACCGTTCCAGAGGAATACTCACTGGCCATAAACATCCCTGCCAGCGTAACCGATGCACGCGGACTGGCATCTCTGTTCATAAAGAAGAGTGGCGCCCGACGTTTGCAAGACCAGTTACCAGTACCAGGTAAAGCTCTGAAGCTGCAAGATGGCTCCCGCTACAATTTTCACCTAGTGACGAGAAGCACCTTCGACGAAAGACCAACGTACGAGGATGTCTGGAAAGCATTACGAAGCTTAAGGGAGCATGTGCTTGAATTGGACGTGCATAGGCTAGCCATGCCCAAGATTGAATGTAGGCATTTAGATTGGCGAATAATCCGTAACATGGTATAAGTAATCTTCCGAGACACCGAAGTGCAGGTATTAGTCTGCGGCCAAGTAAGGGAGACACAGCCAACAGAGAAGACGGTCGCATGTTACTTCCATGCAACTGGAAAATGTAACAAGGGAACCAGTTGCCGATACAGTCATCTCGTTTCAGTTTC
>CAJUYH010002677.1:6230-38222 GCA_910591685.1 Galerucella tenella
ATGATTCCAACTTATATTGGACATATTGTATATAGTCCGGGAAAATTACGCCAAGTGTTGTAAAATGGAAAAGATTTCCACCGGAGATTTTACTTTTTTGAACGAAAGTATATGTGGTATAGACTATTTCACTAGATTTGTGAGATTATTCCGCTCAAGCTTGCGATGCAGCTTGCAAGCATAGCTTGGAGCACGTGAAATGCAACAGTTTTTCGTCCATAACTTTTTCTGATTTGATTGTCCAAAAAAATTGTGGGCATCAAAATTGTAGGGAATTTCATACGTGATGTAATATTAAAAAAAATTCTCAACCCTTAATTTTTGAAAAATTGAGAAATTTTTTGCAAAATGGTTTTTTAAGCGACAAACATGATTAGAATAACAATAACGACTTCATGATATATTAAAATATAGTAGTCCGGCACCTGAAAACGTTGGTGTTTTCAGATTTTGAAAATTCAAAATGGCGGCTTTATAAAATTTCAATATTCATATTTTTTTCAATCTTATCTCATTTCATGAACATTATCACTATAGAAACGCGATTTACTGCAATCGATAAATAATAAGTTGTAGTTTTGTGAAAAATAACAAAACCTGAAAAAAATGTTTCTCCCCGTTTTTCTCAAATTTGACAATAAAAAATATGATTTATGGATTCATTAATATTTTGAAAATGTTTGTCTCCAAAAAACCACGTATTTTGAATAAAATTCGATAATTAGAAGCGGAGAAAACGGTGTTCAAAGTTCGATATATGATCTCAATAATGCTCTACGTAAATTTTATGTCCTTGTACTTTGTATCTAGGTAATTTTTGACGCGAAATTATACCTCTGACTGAGCATAATTATACAAATTTAATCTCTTCAATTTGTCAAAGATTATAATGTAAGATTAAATAAAACAATCTTATGCAATATTTTCATTTATTTTATAATAAAACTGAATACAGGTTAACTCACACATATTTATTATCATTTATGAATCGAATAATCATACTTAATCTTTTTTTATAACTTTCCATATTACGAACATCGAAATTCATGCTGTTGGTGAAACCGCCGCTTTCAGCGAAATTCGGTACCTCATCTTGATTACACTCGACTATTTTCAATATCATAATACTCATATGTACACCGAACACCAGAAGTTCTTTAACTTGTTCTCTATAAGTGGAATGAGGATACAATTCTTCAATGTCACAATTGAAATTTCCAAGCTGCTTCTTCAGATTATCATAATAGAGTTGTAGATAAGCTTCGAAGTCGTCCAAAATTTCCTGACAGCTGTTTGTTATTAGAAAATAACAAAGGTCACTAGCTGGTGTCGTTACAGATGATAACTGCCAATCGAGAATCCTTAAGCTTGCAGGAGTTTTAATATCCTTGGAATCCTGGAAAAATTGGTACTTTAAACTTTCCATTTTAATAATTTGACGATTTTTTGAATTATTTTCTATTTTTAGAGCCTAAATAATCCAAAAATTATGTCATCTTCCTTAAATTCCTCTCTTTTATTTATAACTTTAATATTTACAATTATTATGGACCAAAAAAATTGGCGAGAACGTTATGCAACATCTCTTTGTTCATTTTATTAATGTCTCGCCAGTGATACTTGGTTTATTCTTATAGATTTTTTATTTTAAATAATCCAGTGGGGTCATATGCCAAGAAAGAGGTGGCCATTCAATTTTACCTCGTCTACCAATCCATCGATGCGCAAAAACTTGATTGAGACAAGCTCCTATTGTTGATGTACGGGTGTCCCAAATAAGAGTGACTGATTTTAAATATAAATGCCCAGCTTATTAATGGCTTCAAAGAGATGGAGTTTTCACTAGTTTCACTAGTTTATCGAAGAGATTTTTTTAGGCTTGGCTGGCATTTCATCCCATCAACACAGGGTGTTTTACAAATGTTGGTCAAATTCAAAGAGGTAAATATGTATTATTTTAAATGGGACACCCTATAATTTTTGATCTCATTCGAAAGAGCAATCATTCTCCTTTCCAAAAATGTATAGTTTTCTATCTTTCGTTCCATTAACAACAAAGATAATCGAGGTCTCATGTTTAATATGAACGTATTTTGATACCTAAAATCAACTCATGCTGTGACCGTTTGACGCATAACAAAATCATTTAAGGCGGTTTCATGTAGTATGCATTCTCAATTACGTAAATAATTGCCTAAAAATCTGACAAACAGTTTATTTAGTAAGAAAACAAAATAACATTATTCAATACATATAAAGAACGAAGTTACAATAAATGCTGTATATGCCCACCCTCTTCGTTTATGCATAACTGTAAGCGAAATTTTAAATAATTTTCAAATGAATTTTCCAACATTTCTGGCGGAATGTTTCCAATAATGTTCCTGATATTATTGTTGGTTATGCTGAATTGTTAGGCTTCTAGCACCTATCCTTCACATAATATCATAGCATGAGTTGATTTTAGGCATCAAAATACGTTCATATAAAACTACTAATTAAAAATGTACTACTACATGAAACCTCGAATATCTTTGTTGTTAATGAAACAAAAGATAGAAAACTATACATTTTTGGAAAGGAGATTGATTGCTCTTTCGAATGAAATCAAAAATTATAGGGTGTTCCATTTAGAATAATACATATTTTTCCCTTTGAATTTGACCAACATTAGTAAAACATCCTGTGTTGATGAGATGAAATGCCAGCCAAGCCTAAAAAATCTCTTCGATAAACTAGTGAAAGTAGAGGAAACCCCATCTCTTAGGAGCAATTAATAAGCTGGGCATTTATGTTTAAAATCAGTCACTCTTATTTGGGACACCCTGTATAATGTGGTGGATCTTTATCTTATTGAAACCGCAGTTCATTATTAATTTTTGGAAGGACAATAAAATCCTTCAAACTTGCATTGTCTTGGTGGATGATTTGGAGGGAAACAAATATCGTCACCATCTTTTTGAAAACTCTTTAAAATTGGATAACTTTCCTCGGTTTTCAGCGAATTGACGTTTACTTTCGAGTTTACAATAGAAAATCCAGGAGTCATGACCACTGACTATTATACTGTATATACAGGGTGGTCCGTAAGTAATGGTCCAAAGTGGAATGGAAGATTCTTCGCCTAAAAATATTACAATGAAATGTCTAACCTGTTTTTTCTCAGTAAATGATTTTTGCGACAAAAAGGTATATACCTATCATTAGAATCAAAAATTACTGGTTTTCGAGATATTCGCATTTTTGAACCCCTCTTCATAATTTTAATTTACTTTTATTAGCACAAAAATGATAACGTCTGTAGGCGCTGATGTCAGCAAATTTATTATCAGCTATAATATAGCAAGAGCTTTGATGATTTGCAATAATGTTGTTATAGATTTCGAGAGCGTATTGCTTGGTAGCAACCCGACTACGAAGGCGGAGGGCTGTTACCTCTAAGCAACATGCTTGAGGAAAGTTATGGCAAAATTATTGCAAATTATCAATGCTCTTGCTATGTTATAGCTAATAATAAAATTTGTGACATCAGCACCTACTAATAAATAATAATCAATAAATAGAGGGATACCGTTAACAATAAAATAAGTTAATCGCACCGTCATGCCAATTACATAACTTTTGTGGCGCCCTCTAGAAAATACATCGAAATGGATAGCATATTATGGCCCTGAGACCCCCATCTTCAAATTTTTACGTTTGTATATCAAAAATCTTCCAATTTACTGAGAAAAAACATTTTTGACATTTCGACTTTGTTACCCTGTATCTTTATTATCATCAATATTTTATTGAAAGAAGTTGCGGTCCATTACTTACGGACCACCCTGTATATATTTCAAGTTTTCTGCGTTAAAGCGGCTCAGAGTTTTTGAAGTTAACTTAACATGACAGTTAATATTGACCAACGCCCACTATATGCAACACTAAAAACACAACCACAAAATTTTAATCGACGATCAGTATCATCATCATTTTATTCCTGAACTAGATTAATTTTTATGGATGGTATTTTTTTTTGTAAGTTTCTGTATATTTTCTACAACATCTAATTCCATTCAGTCAGTAAATTTTAATCTCCCAAGTTTGGTAAGATCTTTGACAGTTCTAGATTGATTGAGTTTTTGATCCATTCTACTCACTCATGCAGACTGAAAAATGTGTCGGTCAGGATACCTCTTGAGAAATATTCTGTATACCTCAAAATTAGTTCTTGGTTTATCACCCACTCCTATTAATATTAATATCTCCATAAAGCATGTTTTAAGAAGGCTCAGTAAAAAATAAATACGTCTGAAATAGACTAGTAAATCATCATTACTTTATTCTATATATGAAATAAAGTTCCTTTTCTTTATTCACGGCCGAAAGCACGTACTTGCTGCTTCTGCCTCCCAACAGAAGTAGCAAGTACATTCGGCCAAAAATAAAGAAAAAATTGAAGGACGTGTCACGGGACACACGGTAAGAACTTTAGTTCCTTTTAAGCAATAATCAAATTTTTTGAATCAATAAATAAATACACATATAATATATTAATATAAGAATTTATTTTACTCTGGATGAAACTTCATTCAACTTCATTCAACATTCGATTATTTCTAATCGATCAACAATCGATTATTATCAATTATCATCAATTGATTAATAATCGATGATTTTTTATCGATCAACGATCGATTAAATAATCGATTATCAACAATAGATTAAATAGTCGATTATCAACAATAGATTAAATAGTCGATTATCAACAATCGATTATTAATCGATCATCATCAATCGATTATCAGCAATCGATTATCAGCAATCGATTATAAACAATCGATTAAAAGTCGATTGTTTCCAATCGATTAACAATTGATTATCATTAGTTGTAGGTTGTAGTTGTAGAGTAGTAGATGAATTATTTCGTTACAAAATTCTGTCCTCGGTTTTTTTCTTCAAACTATCGATTCATTTAAAATCTCTCCAGCATTTTTTTTAGTTTAAAACGGACGTGCTTAACTGTAAGGTATATCTAACAATCGATTATTACACTATTATATTATCAACCTTTGTGTAAAATTTAAACCAGAGACATCGATAATTGGCGGCATTACAGTTTTCTCTAGCCTATGAATCGCAGCTTCGAAAACACATAACGCAGCAACGTAACGGTCAGATCTCTTGCGCCGCGACCCCCGGTCGCTCCAACCTAACGTAAAGAACTAAAGTTCTAATAAAGTTCTAAAAAAGATCAATCTGGCAAAATATTATGGAAATAATAGTAAAAAATTTATCCGAATAAATTCAAGTATATCACCAGCTTTGCATAGATTTTAATATAGCATCGGTGGTTCAGTGGTAGTATGCTCGCCTGCGACGCGGGCGGGCCGGGTTCGATTATCGGCCGAAGCATATGAATCGCTGCTTTGTAAACGTGAGAGATGCACCAAGGCACATAACGCAGCAACGTAACGTAACGTTACGGTTAGATCTTTTGCGAATTACCCCCTGTTGCTTCGCTCCGACTTAACGTAAAGAACTAAAGTTCTAAAAATAGTTTACACAACACAGGCAAAAAGTTTGGGAGCCCAGAACTGCGCACAGTGCAGAAATCTCTAACTTTCTGCCCTTATAGTGTGATATACTATTTTTCTTGAGCATCCACGTAAAAAAGTTGAAAAGTCCAATATTTCTAGATAGATAATTGAAAACAATTTTAGACACGGTATCATACGCTACCCCTTTTTATACCAAAAATGTTATATTAATTTTATATATAAGTTTGACTTTCAAGATTTTTCATTCGAATACACAATGGCATGGATATTTGGGTTTGGCTCAACAGCCCAGGCAGTTGAACTAAATCTTTGTACCATTACCCATGCTATCTACCCACTTCCATTCCAGAAGCTTCGTGTCTTCTATATACTTAAGCAACCAGTTTATCTGGAGGAATATTCAGTAGTTCTGTAGGTTGTGTTATTTCCACTCTCCAAAGTGCTTCTGTCTAAGTCCTTGTAAATTCTCACAGAAGCAGAATATGTGAGTAGGTGTTTCATCATGGAGTTTATATTTTCTGCACATAGGTTCACTAACTTTGACCATCCGGTGCAGATGCTTCCTTAGGGTACAGTGTAGTCATCAGGTCGATAATTGTCTTCATATTTCTCTCATCCACTTCCTACAGCCTGAACGAGAGCTCCTTGTCTAGCTTATTCAGTAGACTCTTAGTATGGAGGTGTCCTTGTGTCAGCCTCCATTTGAGTTGGTGTTCATTAACTAGCCAGTTTCCGACTTCCCGTAATCCTTTTTGTGATTGCACAAAACGGTTCCGGACCTGTGAAGGATCCTTTAGAGCATTCTTTAGCTAGCTGGTCTGCCATTTCATGGCATTGATAATGGATTTATCCGTTTTTTAAGAACCTCACTGTATAATATCGTCACACAATTTTTAAATAAAATATCCTAACTTTGATAGACTTGGTGAAATTATTTAAAAATCATTATAAAACTCGTTATCCCAATACTCAATAGTGAAAAAATGTGCCTATAAGAAACTACGTTTATTTTAAGCTTGAATTTAAAAAACAAATTGGGAAAAACGTTGCACCAAATCTTTAACATCCCAGTCATTTCTACAGGACATAGTCTCCCAGGAAATTTTTTGGAAGGGAATGCAGTTCGTAGTTTAATATATATGTCGTAGGCATAATGTATATTTAGGCTTTTTATAAATTGCCTAGGCATTTTACAAAAAACCGGCAAAACGCGAGCATAAAATGCATTTTTCGTTATGCCGACACCTATTCAGGCAAATTGATAAAATGCCGGCAAAACAAGAACAGAATAATGTATATCTTGTTATGACTGATTATTCTCAGGCATCTTATAATTGGCCAAAAACGGAGCCGTCAAAACGTGAATAGATATAAAATAACTGCTGTTTGCACCGGTTGCAGTTATCTTTTGGCTTTAGTAACTCATGATTAACTTTAACCATTGATTAAAAGTGAAGTGTTTTGCACCATTTGTGGTTAAGGTACTGGTTAGTAAATTATTTGTTGGGTGCAAGTTGGTATCTTGACATTTAGGAATAATTTGATAAACAGCAATTTTGTTGGTACTAGTGGTGTCAATAATGACAACTATTAGATATTTATATTTGTAAAAGTACCCAAACAAAAGGTAGGAGTTTTCAAAATGAGCGGAAAGAGAAAAAGATCAACAAATTTCTTTTAAAATGAGAAAATAATGTGCTTGAATTTAATAAGAAAGTACCTACCTACAAGCACATAATAGAATGCAAGGAAACAGGTGCCTTAAGCTGGAAGGATAAGGGACAGGCCTGAACAAAGATTGAGGGGGAGTTTAATGATCAATCAGATAGCTACAGATCTATAGATGTTTTAAAACGATTTTACACAAATAAAAAGGAATAAATCTTTTTTTAAAAGTTGTTGTTCAAAAGTAATTTTCCCTCTGATATCTTCCAAGATTTCCAGGTCATCTTCATCTTTTTCAAAATTCATTAAATCCATATTTTATTGAAATAGGAATTTACCTCGCAAATTCGCCAAGTACTTCAGTTGATTGTCATATTGACATAACTTTAATTAATAATTATATATCTTAAACCCTACCTTATCTGTGGATTAGATTTAACTATTAATTATAGCATTAACTTAAGAATAAATGTCATGGTGCAAGGAACATTTTAATTTAACTAGTAATTAAAACTTAACCACAACTTAACTAAGACCGGTGCAAATGGCTGTAAGTCGACTTTTTTAGATTGAATAGTACATTAGGTGTACAAGAGTTCAGGGACAGACATTAGGAATTGCACCGTGCATTGTTTGGAGCTGATCCGAAACTTGGATTAAAATCGACAAATCTGCCAGATTCTGTAATTAAAGAACTTCGAACAGAAGTGGAACTTGAAGATATAATGAATCCTTCACGAACCAACAACACTAACCGCGAAATACCAGAAGATAATCTTGATTCGGACTTAGAGAGTAGCATTCAACTCTACAATATGGAAGAAAATCCGACAGAGACCTTAAGTGATAGAGTATTGTATATTGTTGTGCTTGTAATGAAAAAATTACAGAAAAATATAAATTCACTTGTGAGATATGTAATGCCACAATGCATTCAAATTGTACAATTTTAAGTTCCGGACCATCTTCAAAACTAGATACAAGGATTTGTTCACTTTGTGCAACTCATAATAAAATTGAAATTGAGAGGCAACAATCTTAATCAAAGCAGCTGAAAAGATGACTGAGGCATCCAACAAAAAATTTAAGTCGATTGCAATCGGATCATATGTTTATTTAACAGTTCCTAAGGTAGATCGAGGACCTCTCGATTCCAAGAATTTAATTGCAAAAGTGATTGACCTGAAAAATAGCCTCTACGAAGTAGGTACTTCTAAAGGAATTCTTAAAACTTTATTTTCCAGAAATGATATTCATAAGAATCCTCAGTAGGTTTTGAAGATGAAATTCCTGATCGACTAATTACTCTCAGAGAGGCAGTTGCATATCAGTCACGATTCGGAGGTCAAGGCTTTCAAAAATGTAGCTGTAAGGTTCGTAGTAAACAATGCAATACAAAAAAATGTGCTTGCTTTAAAAATAACAATGTATGCTCTTCTAAATGTCATGGAAGTTTGACATGCAGTAATAAATAAAGAATTTGTTTTCAATTTTTGGTAATGGTTTTATAGTAGCAATAGCGTAGGTACGTTTTTACCTTCTTAAATGTTGAATTATAAGAATATTTTATTTTCAAAGGATTTGTTTTTTATTTGCAGTTTCATATTTTTTGTGATAGGTAGATACTAAAGTTAACAGGTATAATTTCATATTATGAAGTGTTGACTGTATATTTATGTTTTTTGAATAATAAGATTTACTGTAACTTTATTATTTATTTTTAGTAGTATTTTCGACATTATTTGACCGGCCGCCGGCTGATAGCAAACTGCAAACGTGCAAACCGGCAATTGCTAATATCTGTCCCTAAACTCTTGTAGACCTAATGTACTATTCAATCTAAAAAAGTCGACCTATTTTATATCTATTCACGTTTTGACGGCTCTATTTTTGGCCAATTATAAAATGCCTAAGAATAATCAGTCATAACAAGATATACATTATTCTGTTCTTGTTTTGCCGGCATTTTATCAATTTGCCTGAATAGGTGTCGGCATAACAAAAAATGCATTTTATGCTAGCGTTTTGCCGGTTTTTTGTAAAATGCCTAGGCAATTTATAAAAAGCCTAAATTTACATTATGCCTACGACATATACACTCTGTTATTTTTTAACGACCTTTTCAAATCTATTATGTTTTATGAACGCTATTTGGTAAAAAATTTAGCTCGCGTTTTACAGTATTTTATAAATAATACAATTTTTTGTTTGCATCCGTACAGAAACAGTGCGTTTATTTCTATTTTGTAATTTTTATCATAAAATTATTATGTAATTAAACCGAGTGTCTCAAATTTCATGCGTACACATTATCTTTAATTGTACAAATCCTTTTTTGCCTTGAATATTATTTACTTTTACCGACTTATCAATAGAAACAATTAATTTTTCACATAATTATATGATATTTATCTCTATTGAAACAAAGAATACAACTATTTGATTGTATAAACTTATAGTAAATATTGAAACATGATGTTGTTCCTCAAACTAAACAGTGAAACATTAACAAATTATGGTGTGGCAACAGTTTGAATAGATAAGTATGATTTAAATTTGATGCGACTTAGAAAATGATAAATCAAAAGAATTTATACCACAATACAGGGTGTCCTACTATAAAGTAACATATTTTGACGGCTTCTTACTCGAGGATGGAAAAATATATCGACGTGCAGAATGATGATATGGTTCTAATTCAACTAGACGACTATCACAGACGTATGGCTGTGAAAGATTCATTTTAAATTGTGCAGTTTAAAGTACCTATACAGGGCGCTGAAGTCATTACGATTTACAGGAACAAGTGGTCAGAACTTTTTAAATACGCTTTATAACCCATTACAATATTAGATCATTGTAATAGCGAAGTCAAGCATAATTCAAATTTGAAGTAACTCATTTAAAAAAATATAACTTTGATCTGGCACGGCGTTATGGAACACGCTGTACAATTGCGACTAATTTTAAAATATGGGCCTCTAGTCTGGCTACAATCAGTCAAAATTTCGTTCAAATATCTTCAACTATTTACAAGATATTGGACTTTATCGCACTAATGAATCACCCTGTATGTAAATAAAAATGTTTGTTTTAAATGTTTTCTTTTTTTCTAGTTTTACCGATTCTGTAAATTGTTGTTCCCAATTTAATATAGATTTTCGTGTATAGGCGTATTTCTGTCAAAAATGGCTCTGAATATTATCCTGGTCACTTTTATTAATTAACAAAAGTAAATTTCTTACGAAAATTTTAGACAACTTTTGAGACTTGCGAACGATGTCATAAAAAATGTAAACATTTCTAATAATTTCAGTGAAAGCCGCTCACTAATCCCTCATCTCATTTTCGAGTTATAACGTTTCGAAGCTGTTAGAATGTGATGATTTACGTTTGAAAGTTATTGACATGGTTTCATTAAATATTGAATCTTTCCCTAAAAACTTGATTATATGCCGATAATGTATACATTTTTGGAAAGGGGAAGAAAGGGACTTTCAGTGTTGGTATTAAAAAATATAGGGTGTTGTATTTAACATAAACCGATAATTTCGTTTCAAAAATGGTCATTTTTTTTCGGCACTTTTGGGGAAAAGTATACATTTGGCAACTATTTCAATAAAAATTTGAAGGAAATATAAGAAGTTTAGCGAAAACTGCACGTCGATATGTTTTTCCATTCTCCAGTAATAAGCCGTCAAAATGTGTTACTTTATAGTGGGACACCCTGTAGTAAATTTTTAAATTATACACTTTCTTGACGCAACACAGTATTTATGCTGAAAATCATGAAAACCTATTTCTCAGCCTTCACCGACTAAATAATTTTTTTCCTAGATTAGTTGTCTCTTCCTACACTCTTCGAATTCGCTTAAAATTTTTTCTATTAAAAATAGTAGGTAATTAGCACGGCTTATTAAATATTATTATATTTATCTAGAGTGGCTATTATAGATATAGATAATGCCCTGAGAACGACAGTCTTACAAAGCCGAGGTCCTCTAGCCCTAGGTTATATACCTATCACTACCCGTAGTACATACAAACTTGATTGTCATACCAGTTCGTTTTGAATAATTAATTTTCTTCAATTTAATTTGATTTACCTTTAACGTTACCTTCACTACTGACATTATTTTATGATAAAAAAATATTTACCTGATATTTAAATAAAAAATTATTACACCAACAATCTCCGTGACCAATTACCAACTTGTATTCCTCCTTTTTGAGAACATTGGAAAATAAATCGTAAGCCTTGTTTTCGATCCTTTTTAAACATTCCGTAAGAACAATATCATCAGCCATAGCTTTATAACCATTGTCCATGACAGCTTTTACATACGCATTGAGCTTTTCTTCGTTACTCATAAGTTCCCCTTCTTCAAAAACATTTCCGTAAATCGGCCTTGCTAAATCATCAAACAACTTTGGATTTTTTTGTTTCATAGCGAAAGATACAGCGTGGAATTTAGCGTATTCTATAAGAACTGCTTTAACGTGTTCGGAATTCATTGGGATTCTTTTATCCCACAATTGATAGCCTACAGTTTTTAGATTTTCCATCAATAAACATTCTTCTGTATCGTCTAAATAATAACCATACAATTTCGCGGTACTATTAAAAGGATCTGCGATGTTATTATCTTCCTGAAATTTTTTAAATTCTTCAAAAACTCTTCTGTATGAATAAATTTCTCTATCGTAAAATCCGTGGACTGGTGCATTTTTTCGGAAAGCTTCATTTGTATGCGCAGATTTTAATATCAACTCCAAAGATTTTTCTTTATCAGTTAATGTAATAGCGGTTAAAATTCCCAAAAAGTTATCACCTTTAATCGAACCAGGAGTTTTAACTAACTTATAATCACTTAAACCATTCTCAGTCGCAACGCGATCTATTAATTTCTGTTGCTGTTCACTCAATTCCATTTTGATCACTTGATATGTATCACTCGACTGAATAAATAATACACAAATCAGATGCTTGTATATTGTATTAGATAACTAAGTGTAATCATCATAGACCTTGTACCACAATGAATACCGTATAGTTGCACAACTCATTCTTCTGTTAACTCCATTACATTATAAACATGTAACCGGTTTTGACGATGCTCTCGCTTTATTGAAAAATTAAATTTATCCTCCGTCTATTATCTATTGCGATGAAACTATACATATGAATATTTGTTTAAAATAGATCATTTTCGTATACTCATTTTCGTATACTCATTTCCGTCATAGTTTTCTTTTTCGATAACTGCAAAATATACGAAGAGGCTCGCATTATTTCATAACTATTTAGACAATTGATAGGTTACCAAGATGAGGAAAGTTGAAAAGAGTAAAAAAAGTGATAACACTACACATTAATCGTTAATCAAAAATGAAGATAACGAATTTTTTTGTTTTTTTGTTAATAATCTCGGAGAATGTTCTTTTTTGTGTATTTTTGAAGAATTATCGAAAGCTATGAAACCATCTTCGCTATGCTGAGAGCTACACTAAACAAAAATAATAACATTGACATAGCAAATTATCAAAGGTAATACCACGAGTGCTTCAAATTTTATCGATAATTTTTTCTTTTCCACGAAAACTTGTTTATTTGGCAAAAATATGAAAACAAACCGATTGATAAAATTACCAGTCCGTTAGGACGAGGAATTTTATCTAAATTCGGTTTGTTTGAATGTTTTTGCCTCAAATAAACAAGTTTGAGTCATGAAAATAAAAAATTATGTGATAAAATTTGAAGAGCGAGTTGTATTTGGGAAGATTATTTTTTTCATCACTTGTGGAGTGGAATTTGGTTTAAATGTTCGAATATTCTCTTGGGTGATGGCACTGAATCGGTTTGTGTTCATCTTTCAATAAACTTCGAAGCGCTTTTAGTTGTCAATAATGACAAATTCAAAGTAAAATTTTGACGTTTCAATGTAAACAAGGTATTAACGATAAGGAAGCAGTTTTATCAGTACCTATAACACCGAATGATTGGCTAGAATAATGTACATCGGAAATTGTTGCATAATTACAAAGAGTGTCAGTTTGACAGTTTAAATAATCCGACCATGGAACATTGTAAAATTTTCGACTCTATGTATAATCAGGTATTATCGAAATTATACGAGGTAACTCAACTAAATTGATCGTTCTAATTGGTTGAAAATGATACGAAAAAAATAATCAGTATTGTAATGTTTTTCTTATTTATTTAAACACTTACACACTATAATAAACTTGATTTATATACACACTATTTAATGTCTATTGATTTATCTACACTCGGTATAATAATTGTCCTAATTTATCTTCAACACTATTTATATTCACTTTCTGTTCACTCACTGTATACTGTAACTGTTTACCGATTCACTGTATACTGAACAACAACTCCACTCACTCAAAAACCTTCGTAAATATAGTCCTCCGTAACTCCAGAACCTTCTTGAATATACCACTTCTGCGTATACTTTATAATTCGAGAACATTCGCGATAAACCATTGTATGGCCTGGTACATTTCGAGAACAGTTTGAATATTACCTGCGAAAGAACCTTTCTAGAAAGGTCGCGTTCATAGTTTGCGACAGGACCGGCTTCTGAATCAGTGAGTTCGTAACATTGCCCCCTCCTTAATAGTAAGTTCCTCCTGGAACTCTTGTGTAGCCGGGACTGGATGTTTAAATCGGCAACTGGATCCATTCCTACACTTTCCGGTCGTATGGAAATAACAGGGTACTGTCTTCATCGGATACTGATTACGTGGGGAATGGCTGCAGATTAAAATGTGGACATCGGTATCTTCGAAGATCACTTCCACCATATTCCTAATGACTCGCCAATCCAACTGGTTGCTCTCTATCTTAGGCATCGCTAGTTTCTTCACGTTGGATTCCAGCACGTGGTCTCGAAGACTTCGTAGCGCTTCCCACACATTCCGGTAGGTGGATCGATCTTGAAATTTGTTCTTTGTTACCAGATAGAAGATGTGTCGTGAATTGTATTTGAGTTTCGGTGTCTTGCCAGGGGTTGGAATCTGTTCTGAGAGTTTTTCTGACTGTCCAAACTTCTTTCGAAAGACGAACGCTAAACCTCGTGCATTTTTGGTATTGGCTGAGATGTTGTGTGCCAGTGAATAGTCTTCCGGGAGCGTGAACAAATCTTGTCGTTGCTCTGTAGTAACTCCAAATCTAGCTTTACCGGTACCTCCATATGCGCCCATAAATTCTTCGAAGGCAGGGTCAGGATCTTCCTTGATATGGTTCACTCCTTCTTCTTCGTCATGGTCTCCTTCGAATGGCGATATTCGATTTTGATGGACTACTTTCGGTTTTCCATTGGGGATCTTACTTATGCGATATATGACGTCGTTGATCTTCTGCTTGATTAAGTATGGACCCTCCCAAGATTTTTGTAGTTTTGGAGAAAAGCCTTTTCTCCTCGTTGGGTTGTGTAACCATTCTCTGTCCCCTTCTTTGAAAATGCCTTCTGTAGCCTGCGTGTCGTACCGTTTTTTCATTCTGTCGCTTGCAACTTGGAGATTCGTTCGAACCAATTCGTGTACATCGTCAATCATTTTTCTCAATTGGATCACGTAGTCTTCTCCCGCTAGATCTTCTCCAGGACGACAACCAAATTCCAGCTCACAAGGAAGTCTCATTTCGCGTCCAAATAGGATTTTCGCAGGTGTTTCACCTGTGGACTCATTCATGGCAGATCGATAAGCCAATGCAAATAGGGAAAGGTACTGGTCCCAATCTCTCTGGTGGCTGGAAACTACTCTGGACAGGTATTTTCCTATGGTCCTTTTCATTCTTTCGACCATTCCGTCTGACTGGATGCAATGCCGTTGTCCTGGTCCTCTTCATCCCCAGCTTCTCACAAATTTCTTGGAATACATGGCTTTAGAAATTCCTTCCCTGGTCGCTGTGAACTTCCAAGGGCACTCCATATCGGCTAATGAATTATTTTACCAATACATCCGATTTAGTTGTGCTACCTTCACCACCTTGGTGTATAATATACTATTACATGATGTCACAGTACGTTTTCTACAAAGATTTTTGTCCTATTACTTGGCCTTGTTATACAAACATGAATTACTATTGTAAGGATTTTAAAATCTGAAAAAAACTTTAGTAAAGAAGAGTAAACGATTTTTTTTATTTTTTTTTTCAAAATAAAAAGTATTATATTTAATTATACAAATTTATTGTCGTCAACAAAACGAATTACCATACTAAGTCTTTTTTTATAAGCTTCCATGTTTTTATCGCTCATATTGATTTTTACACTGATATCTGAATTTTTTTCAAAATCTGGCGCGTCTTCTGGTTCGCATAAAGCCAATTTCAAAATACTAATGCTCATCTGAATACCTAACGCCATAAATTTTTTCACGTGTTCCCTATAAGTGGTGTGAGGAAACAATTCTTCCACGTCACAATTGAATTTTTCAAGTTGCTTCTTCAACGTATCGTAATAAAGATGTAAGTAAGTTTCGAAATTGTCAAAAACTTCCTGGCAGCTGTTTGTTAGTAAAAAGTAGCATATATCGTGAGCGGGGGAAGTAAGGGATGATAACTGCCAATCGAGAATTCTCAAACTTGACGGTGTGTTAAGATCCTTAGAGTTCTGAAAAAAATTGAATTCAGTACGTGTGGTTACGAGAATTAGGACTTTGACTATTATGTTATTGTTGTTCTTCGTTGAAAGATACTTCCTTTCAATTTGGCTGTTTCACACTGAACATATAGATGAGAGGTATTTATAGAAACTGGAAATTTAAAATTAAGTATTTAAAAGAGTTGTGATTAACATTTAAAAAATTTCACGATGCTAGACATGCAATTTTCCGGAAAATCGTAGAGTAAATTGTTATTTTCTTTGTTTTTTCACTCTAATTGTTTTAATAATAAAAACACAAAAAAATTGTAGCTAATACATTTATCTACAAAATTTTTCTAAAAAATTTGATTGTATCTGCATTAGTTTTTAAAATATACGAAATTTTCCCAGTAGTATTTTTGACTATCAATTTTATGTTTTTAATTTCACGATAGTAAATAAAGGATGACATTTAGAAAAAATTTTTACATGAAATGTGTTCTAAAATGGGGTATCTACAAATACATTGAAGAAAAAACTTTTTTTGATGTATTATCATCGATTTTCCATGTAAACCTCTATCAAAAAGTGGTTTTTTTATACCAAATTCCTCTAATTAACATTAATAAATTAAATTATTAACATAGCGTACTTCAGAGACTATGGTTTGATCTTCAAACTTTATTTGAATCTTTTTTCGGTATCTGCATTTTTCACAAAGATACATACGACTTTTCACGTGAACCTTCATTTTTTGACCACACTTTATTTTCAATATTGTTTTAATAACAGCCTCCATTTTTAATGTAATTTGTTGAATATATTTGTTGGTCATATTTTATTGTTATCATTGTTGTTGTTATTACGCAGCGGCGCGTATAAGCCGCTCTCTCACCTGCTTTTTCACCTTTATTTGTGCTCCCTTCTCTTTCTTACCGAAGCCAAAGGTGTGTTTTTTTGTAATGCGATCACTTCTACATAGGTTCATTATAAAGTTCACAAATTTTTGGATAATATCATAAACACTAAAAAGTTATAGAAGGTTTGCTGAAAGACGTTTGATTCAAGTATTTATTTAAAATAATTGTCTATTATTTAAAAAAAATTGATATTTATAGAAAAACTGTATGGAACTTTCGAAAGTAGACATTTCAAAATGTTTAGTGTCAAAGTTTTATTGAATTAGATTGATTCCGAAAAAAGATATAATTGAATGAAGTTTAAAAAAAACTAGTTAAATTAAGCATGCAAAGAAAAACAGATTTTTAAGAAGGCATTTGCTTAAAATTCTAAATATTGACGGATTTGCTTTTATAATAATAATGTTTCATGCTCATTTGCAATGCTAAATCCAAAAGGAATTTTCGCTGGGATGAGTATTAATTAAATTATAATTGTTTATTGACTTTTTAGCTCTAGCTTTTTTATAAATAAACTGATTTTGCAGTTAGAAAATCTACTTTTTCAAATTTGAAAGTATTTTTATCTAAAAGTTGAGATTTTTCTCTACATTTTACAAGAGTTTATTTATTTTTTCAGAGTGTTATAAGCCTAAAATTATCAACTTTCAAGTCGAGCGGTTAATAAATTTGGCTCACGGGCCGTTCGCGAGTAACCACGAATTGACTACCACTGAAATTAATTTTATCTCCTAAACTTTTCAATTTACAGACAAAATTTGTAGATAAATACATCAACTACAAATGTCGATTTGGAAGTTTCTCTGTATATTCATTATTCAAACAATTAAAGCGAAAAAACAAAAACAAAAAATTTCGCTTGACGATTTTCCGGAAAATCGCATGCCCAACATCATAAAATTTTTCTCATGTTAAACACAACCCTTTCAAATACCCAATTTTTTTTGAGTTTTTTGTATTTTTTGTAAGCTTTTATGTGTACTTTAACTAGGCTAAAAGGAAATACCGGTCTTGAAGTTGAAAAAAAGAGGTCGCAATATTGTTAGAGCTTAGTAAATATTTACCCCCAAAAATTATCAAAGATGATATATATTATTTACCTGATATTTGAATAAAAAGTTGTTGCACCAACAATCTCCATGGCTTATAACCAATTTGTATTCCCTCAATTTAAATCCAGTGGCAAATAGATCGTCAATTTTCCCTTGGGCTCTTTTAACACAAGCAATTAGCACCGGATCATCTTTGAAAACTTCATAACTGCTCTGGAAAACATGTTTGCTATGCTTGATAAATCCTTCTCCTTCGAAAACGAATTTAGAAATTGATTTTGTCAAATCGTCAAATAATATTGGATTTTTTTGTTTCATAGCGAAAGACACTGCGTGAAATTTAGCGTATTCTATAAGAACTGCTTTAACATGTTCGGGATTCATCGGGATTCTTTTATCCCACAATTGATAACCGATAGTTTTTAGATTTTCCATAACTACACATTCTTCCTTATCGTCTATATAATAACCATACAATTTCGCTGTACTATTAAAAGAATCTGCGATGTTATTATCTTCCTGAAATTTTTTAAATTCTCCAAAAACTCTTTTGTACAAATGAATTTCTCTGTCATACCATCCATGGACGTTCGTAGCGTTTCGGAAAGCTTCATTTGTTTGAGCCGATTTTAATATCAACTCCAAAGATTTTTCTTTATCAGTTAATGTAATAGCGGTTAAAATCCCCAAAAAGTTCTCGCCTTTAGCTGAACCAGGAGACTCAACCAACTGAAAATCACTTAATCCGTTTTCGGATGCGATACGTTTTATCAACTTATTCTGCTCTTCACTCAATTCCATTATTATCACTCTGTATATTATACTCAACTAAACAACATAGAACAGTTGCGTAAATATATATTATTATATTAGATTTAGATATTGTTATCTGAAAACATTAAGCTCAAGTATTATCTATACAGTTGATTAGGAATTTGACAATTAATATTTCTATTGATAGCTGGAAAAATTCAATTCAGCGTAGTATAAAGATTTGAAGGTACAATATGGCAATATGGAATGGTCTATAGATGATTGTTAGGTCATGAACATTAAAGATAGAACGTGAAGAAAAAATCATAAAAATTGCGTAGATTGGTAGATTTAGTCCAGGCAATATAGAGTTGTAAGCGTTGCTTCCCTCCCAGTGTCTCATTGCTCATTGCTTTGGGTAAACAGTGTTCAGCGTCGAGTATCGCCAACGGCTCCAAACATTTCTTACCCAGTTTTTGAATTGTAGCAAACCCAACAATTGATTTGTTGGCATATCTTCGATTTTCAATATCGAATGTCAAAAAATCTTTTAATGAGCCAGCAAATGAAAATGTGAAGATATATTAAAATAACCAGATTAGATTCCTGTCAATAAAGTTTGGATGTGTCTGAATCCAAGACAAACGTTACACCCATGCCCAATTCCTTAAGAGATGGGATGCAATCGAAGGATTAGTTCCAAAATCAAGTCATCTAGAGGCTATTTAGATCAATACCAAAAAGTATAGGATAACGCCTCGGCAGATAACGATATTATCCTGAGGTGGGTTAAAGGGCACGACAGGAGTAAAGGTAACCGCATTGCTGATTCTTTAGCCAGGGAAGCGGCTGGACTGAACACTTTAAGACCCAGTGACATCTATGGCCTAACGACTTCGACAATTGCGGAACTAGCCAAACGTTACACCCATGCTCAATCCTTTAAGAGATGGGATGGAATCAAAAGATGCAATCTTGCCAGGATCACCCAGGGCGACCTTGGGAAGCTGGCGTAGAATAAATATTTGGCGATGATCAGGAAAAACCTACGTTTAACTGTAGGATTTCTGACTGGCCACTGTCAACTAAGGAAACACCTCCATACTATGGGGCTAGTGGACACAACTCTATGCAGGTTGTGTGAACAGGAAGATGAAACTGTACAATGGGTCACATGTGGCCTAAGTGCTGTAAGCCTACACTGACCCTCCCTACTTTACAGATACAGAGATGGAGGAATCCACAGTGATTAGGTCGATGGCTGAGAGGAGAAAAAATATTGTACGTCCAAAAACAATGTTTTGAAAATAATTATATTATTTGAAAGTTCAAGTTTACTCAACAATATTTGAGTAATAAGCCAATAAAAGGGGGCCTAATATATGCGGACATGATAAAGATTTCGCCTCCGTACATATCTTATATCCGACAAAAATTGATACACACTATTTCTCCTCTTAGCCATCGAGGTGATTTATTGTTCTTAAAAAGGTGAAAAGTGGAAAAAAAAAGATTCTCTTAATTTGCTCCTCAATAGTTGCTTTTTTTCTATCCACCGGCTTAGCTTAGCTAACTACATAATTCTTAGCTGAGCTGAATTGTAGTTCGAACGCACAGTTCAAACGCTGTTAAGTCGACAATATCGGCGCAAGCGCATTTGCATACAAACAAAGATGGGAAGGTAAACAAATTAATAAATTTATTGAATTAGAACTTTCAACTTCTAAGGCTAATTAAAATGAAAAGTACCAGTGAAATCAGGAAACTAGTAGCTCAGAAAATGGATTTACTGGATCCACATTTGGAACAACACAACAGGTTCAAAACGTATTCTATTAAAAGAGCTCCAAATATGTTTTTTGAGGATAAAATCTTTATCAGATGTCAAAAATGAGTGACTTCTTGCATTCGCGATTAAACTTAGCTAAGAAATTTTGCTAAGTTAAAAATCCGGCACACTTGGCGGAGGCAAGGGAGGAGGTCAGTTGATCTTAGTAAATCTAACTTCATTGACAAAACGAAGCTTAACTAAGTTTAACTTAGGTTAGCTCAGATTGTTGGTAGAAAAAATGCTACTAATGATCAATAAAATTATACAAATTTATTTCTATCAACAAAACAAACGATCATACTCATTAACCTTCCATATTTCGAATGTCATGATCGAAATCCAAAGATCCTACTTCAAAATTGGGTGTTTCCTCAGGATCACATACAGCTATCTTCATAATCATAATACATTGTTGTATCGCCAACGGCATAAACAATCCCGAATGTTCCCTATAAGTTGAATAATGAAACAACTTTTCCACGTCACAATTGAATTTTTCCAGTTGACTCCTCAATGTTTCATAATAAAGTTGTACATAAATTTCGAAGTCAAAAGTTTTCTGGGAACTATTTGTTAAAAGAACATATCATATATCATGAGCTGGAGAAGTGACAGAAAATAACTGTCACTATATAATTCGTCTTAAAAAATTCGTGTTATTTCTCCAATGTCATACTTCCATATTTATTGATTATCGAAAAGTTTATTCCCAATAAATCAATCATCAAAAAGCCAACTGCATTATAAAAATATCCATGTTATAATGTTATCTACTTCAACCGTATTATCTGAAAAAATATTTTAATGTTCAACACGTGAGGAGATGATTAATTTATTTATTTCAACAGATGAACCCATTGTTTTTATCAAGAAGTGAAATATTACAAGACCTTGATAGATATTCGACTATTTTGACGCATCTAAATCTCGACTGGGTTCTAGAAGGGGGTATGGAATAAATATACCAAGTTTCCCATTTTTTCTTGCACTCCTTGAACCAACTGAAACCCGAACAACAGTCGCAAATATTTGTAGTGAAAGTATCTTTATAATTTGCTCGCTAACTTGACTGACATTAACCACAGATAAGCAAGCATTTTATGTCTGCTTTGATTTATGATAATTTTTTGCCGCAGTTTAGCTTACACTTCCAAAATATCATCATCCAGGATTCCGGGGGAGCCGGATATTTTGTAGTCTGGGCAGGGGACAAATTATCACCTCAACGTATCCATCCATAAAAGATCTGCCTTGCAGCTTCAGCGCTGGAAGGGAGACTCGCAAGGTTGAATATTTTTTTTTCTTTGTGACCAAACGCTAGAATGTATCAAATCTAAGGCTCTTGTGCATTATAAACTGATGAAAAAAAGTATCCCCGTTCGCGAATAAAGTCTCTAAATTTTTGTAGGTGAAGCCATTCATTCATACGCTTGGGTTGGCTCAACAGCCCAGAGACTTCAACTGAATCAGAATACTGAGGTGCCGAATTCCTCTCTTCGTTATCCCCTTTCATTGTACTATTTATACTGGGGAGTTATTGAGTATTTCTTAAGCTCTCAAGAATTTATTTCCACCCAATCATTGAATGTCATCTTCAACGACTATTTCCTATTTCCATACGCTTGGGTTGGGTTGAATTGAATCTTTGTACCATTACCTATGTAACTTACTTACTTCCATTCCAGAAGCTTCGTGTCTTCTATATAGACCACCAGTTTATCTGTAGGGACCTTCAGTAGTTGCGCTGATGAAATTATGATGTTGAATGACGTAAAAAAAATATAAAGTGAATAATGTAGGTTCTTGCCTAACTTACCAGTAAAATTTGGAGGTAAACTAAGCCAGTTCACGGGGCTTTGTTACCTTATTGATCTAAAGAAAAAATTTATTTTTTTAGCAAAACCAGAAAAAAAAAGAGAAAGCAATTTTAGGGCGCCACTAATTTTCTTTCCTAAAAAAAATCAAATTTAATGGTCAGCTAACTTTTATCTGTTTAAAAAGAAAAGAACTTAAAGTTTCTGCATAGTTTATAAAACTAACTGAGTAAAAAAAAATGAATATAATTTTACAGTCTTAAAAATTTACAGTATTTAAAAAAAGGTTAGTAGCGAATACAAAAAAATACTTATCACAATAATACAGTTGTTTGAAGTAGACGATGATGTTGATGATGTAGCTGTCTATGTAGGTACTATAGGTTGTCTGTGGGAACGGTATTTGGGAAACTTTTTATTTTAACAGGAACTGTGAACCAGAGGCTTGTTTGCCACTCAGGAATCTATGATCCAGAAAAATTTCTCGTCAAACCAGAACCTGTGTCCCAGAAACAGTCAGACTCTCCAGAAACTGTTTTATGTGCAAGTTAACTGTTTTCCCAGGAACTGTTAATCCCGGGAACTGTGCAGTAATCCAGATAGGTACTTTAGGGATAACGGCAGCCTATTAATTTTTGTTTAAACTTGTATTTAAAATAATTACCTACATGGATTACCGCACAGTTGTTGTATTGTCGACAAACGATGAGAGAGGACCCACCGGAACCTTTCTCATCCTTATTTAAAGACCGTACAAAATTTTAAATTTCGCGGTAAAATACTTCTAGAATATTGATTTTTGGTCTACTAGTTTATTCCACCACAAATCACAGAAGTGAAATAATTTATTAAATATTTGAATGAAATATTTTTAGTAAATATATATATACTATTCCACCAAAAATCAAAATTCTGAAGTCATTATTGCACATTTTTATTATTTGAAATGTTAACCAACAAAGTTAACGTTTCAAGTAGCTACAAGTAAAGGGTACGTTTTGGTGTCATTATATCGTAAATGAGAAGATCTCTATTTCTCATGGAAATAAAAATTCTGTAAATGTCATATTTTGGCAACTACCAGCTAAAAACAGATTCTTGGAACTTTGGAGTCATCATGTTACCGAACCTGGAAAATTGTGGATATCTCTTTATTTGAAAGACCCAGTTGAGACATAAATACAATTTCGCACGGTATGATCCTTTTGCTTCATCAATTACCGGTTTGTCCCTTTATTTATTGGACTAAAAGTTTTAATTGATGTCTTTTTCATTAAATTTTGTCTCTAACTTAGCCATTAAATGTATAATAGCACCTTAAACTGCTTAAAATTTCAAAAGAACCCTTTAAAATAAATAATTTTTAACAGTCCTCTAAAATGTATACTTGCAGATTAGCATGTCTACTAAAGATTTTTAAAGGCTCGTTAAAAACTTGGAAAAGGGCTCTACATTTTACGGAATTTGTTACAGAATAGTCCCTATAGTCGGTTAATATTAATTCTTTTACTTTTATCCGTTAAATGAAAAAAACAAACAAATCTTAAAAGTTACAGAGCTTTCATTGAAAATTACACTCCCCGAAGATTGTTTACTTGAACTAATCTCACTTTAGATAGTTACTACTTTAATTACTCCAAAATTCTCTGTATAATAAGGTTCAGGCTAAATAGTATTTGCTTATCAACTGTATTAAATTAAACTACCTGGTTTAATCGCATTGTGTAGAAAATCTTCAAGTTAAAAATGCAAATGTGCTACAGGGTCTAGCTTAACAAATTTTAATTTTATTTTGCATAAAATGGGAGATGTACAAGTAATGTAATGTAAATTGTCGAACAGCTTCGGATTTTTTTGTTTCATGGCGAAAGATACTGCGTGGAATTTGGCCTATTCTACACTGTGGGCCGAAATAAAGGAGTACATTTTTTAATTGGAAACATTTTTTTTGTTTTTTGGGCGATTTATTTTCTTTTTGCCGGGCTAATAAACTAACATGTCCTCAGCATGACTGTAAATTTGGAAGTAAAAATAATGTACAGGGTCGGACCTATAATAGTATATTATGCAACGATTATGTATTAATAACCATTACAAGAGAGTTGCATACGCTATTTTTTCTAAACCCGATAAATAATCAAAAACCATAAATTTTATATTTTTATTGAATACAAGGCTGGCTTCGAACCCGAACTCATACTGTAGTATGAGCGCCTTGACCCGCTCGGCCACGAGTTCGGTCTATGAGTTTGCTCGAAATTAATGAAATATACCTCTCATGCATGAGTCGAATGGAAAATATAATCATTAATTTTTTTTTTAAATGCAATGTTGGATAGATACTTACATTTAAAAATAAAAACCGTTCATCGGGTGCTTCGTAGATAAACTTTTTTATTTGTTCAGGTGAAAATATTTTTGCTTTTTTTCCAACACATCCTTCGGACTTTCGCTTTAATATAGCTTGTAGTTTCTTATATTTAGGAATGTCTATATTATGGTTTATTTTTACCAACGTTTTTATTATTGAATAATGTGTCCATGTACTAGATGATTCCATAGTATCCATCAATTCTTGAAAATAAGCAATTAAAACATTTTCGGAGAATGTCGAAATCTTATTTGTATTTCTCTAGTCCATAAACCGTTGATAAAGTTTTTCGTACACTTTCTTAGATTTTTGGGGCAAAATATTTTGAATTGCACTTTCTGCTTTCTTCGATATGTGTGGAGGAGTCGATGGTAATTCTTCTATATCGCTGATATTAGACATTTTGATAAATTATCGAAGTTTAGTTATGTATCTATGAAAATTTAATACTTACTGATTTTGACATCTAAAATAATTACATAGGAACCTGGATAAACGTCAAATGCACAGCATGCTTGATTGAAAAATTATGGGTTTCTATTGATTGAAAATCTGTATCGTAATGAAAAATCTGTATCGTAATGGGTATCATTATGAGCTCGTTGCAAATGAAAACTGTTTTAGCTAAAATTATACTAATATGCTTTTTCGGTATTATCCAGAACACTTCAGTAAAAAGGAAATTTTCCGAAATCACCGGACTCGCGAAATACCATTTTTTTATTAAATAACATTTTAACAAATAACAACACATCTATGAAAACAGTTTAGTAACTTTAAAACTCATAGTAAAATATTACAAATGTGGCCACTATCATTGTTTACCACTTCTTGAAGTCGTCTGCGCCATAAATTGATACCCCCATTTATTGCAACGGATTTAATTTTGGGCTGTTAGGTAACCACACTCATACTATTTTTCTCCAAGTTTTAGAGTTACTAAACTGTTTTCATAGATGTGTTGTTATTTGTTAAAATGTTATTTAATAAAAAAATGGTATTTCGCGGATCCGGTAATTTCGGAAAATTTCCTTTTCACTGAAGTGTTTACTGGATAGTTTATCTACCGAAAAAGCATATTAGTATAATTTTAGCTAAGACAGTTTTCATTTGCAACGAGCTCAAATGCACTGTTATACAATTTTTTAAGTCCGACCCTGTACATTATTTTTGCTTCCAAATTTACAGTCATGTTTAGGACATGTTATAGGTTATTAGCCCTGCAAAAAGAAAATAAATCTCACAAAAAACAAAAAAAGTATTCCCAATTAAAAAATGTACTCCTTTATTTCGGCCCACAGTGTATACTCTAGAATCTATTCTGTAAGAATAAGTAATTAGTTCGGCCTAACTTCAAAAAAGCATGACTAAATATTTTTATATTAAATTTATCTTGAGTGACTATTAAATCTATAAGTGTTTTGTTTACAATTATTTGTAAAGTGATAATTTTTTGATAAAAATTATATCATTGACATTACGAATATTACTTTGCAAAAAAATATATTAACCTGATATTTAAATAAAAAATTATTGTTTGTAATTAGCAGTTTCTAGATTGCAGTCTCGTGTACCTATGTACGTAGGCAACACCTATTACATTAATATCAGATATTTTTTAGATTTCCCCATTTCTCTTTAAATAATTACGGAAAATACTGCTGGATGCTTTAGCATATTAGAAAATCAACTGAAATATTTTATTCTACACAGTTTACATTAAAATAACTACTAGCTCTCTTTTATCTATAAATGAAATTAGGCGTGCGCCAAAGTTATACTTTCTGCGTTCGAGATGCTTATACCATTTGTTGCGCGATCGTATTGAAATGAATGTAAATTTCGAATAATAGTTATTTATGATATGAGTGTTAAAAGTGAGGTTTTATTTTGTGAGTGAAAACGTTTGTGAAATGAGCGGAGCGAATTGAACAATTTCACGAACAAAATAAAATCACTTTTAACACAAATACCATACAATGTTTTTTGTACAACTTCCCTATTTTGATAATGAAACGAGCGAATTTGCAATGACAATAAATTCAAAATGCATTTTAGTATTCAAATAATCAAAAGATTGTTGTGAATGGCAGACGTTGCCAACGTTATGATTACTAACAAATGAGAAAAGACGCTGTCATTTGAATTTCAGTGTTAAAAATACTTTTAACACTAGTGTTAAAAGTATTTTTAACACGCTGCTATGTAAACAATCGTTTTTAACATTGTTTGCTATCATTAAAAGTGTCACTTTTAATGACAGTTGTACAAAAAATAATTTAAATTTCTTCGAAATGAACGAAATGTCAAAAGTGAAATTTATACTTCTCGATCAGTTTAAAATATAATTTGCATTTTGGTGAAATTGTTTTCATGCGTTTTATTACTTTCTATATTGTTCTGTTCATAAAAAGATCTTAATTTTTTTGTTCCTTTTGTGTAATGAATGAAGTAATATATTATTTAGGACCACTTAAATGTATGTAGGGCTAAGACGTCGGTAAGTGAATCACTTACCGACGTGTTGGGCTTAGAAACCAGTAAACACAACCTACCGTCCTGACAACCGATGCTGTAAATAAACAAAAAAGATCAATCGCTCAAAAAATATTTTATTTCACATTTTACCAGAGGTGTGATCTACTATCAATGGACCTAAATAAAATTTGACAACAAAGTTTTGTAGTCTTAAACTTCAAAATAATATTGATTGTCTAGTTGTCATATTTTTTCGTTGTGTCAGATAGGGACCAAAAATTATTTTATTAATTTTATTACTAGTTAATCTTGACAACGGTAGCTGGAACGCTACCGAAACATCGAAATAAAAAATAAAAAACATTATTGTGGTTTGATTCCCAAAAGAATAAGAAAAAAAGGTAGAACGAGTCGCGGGACACACGGTAGGAACTTTAGTTCCTTTTAAGCAAAAATTATGTAATACATCTGACGTTATAGATAAACGATTTGCATATTCTTTGGTGGTTGAGTAGTAATCATACGAGACTCTCACGCAATAGACCCGGGTTCGATTCCCCGTGAGGAAGTTTTTTTTATTGTTAATTTTATTTTTAAATAATTATTCTGCTTGTTATTAATAACGACAACAGGTAGACGTTTGGAATATTTAGCAGAATATTCATTATTATAGATAATGGTACGGTACCCTTCATGAGGGAGTCCGACAGGCAACATCTACTTATAACAGAATCGTATATTTAAAAAATGAAACCGTAGCATTATACAAATTGGACATTCAAGAACTGTACGTTTACCACAAAATTAGTGGAAACATAAAATTGAATTGTTAAATTTTTAATTTGAAGTTAGGTATATTACAGTTTATAGAAATTTTTATTTTCTAGATTTTTTTCCTAAGTGGGTCATAGAAAAAATATGCTGTTCGACTCGTGTGGATTGTCCATATCGCACTTGAACGATTGAGCACTCCGCCTACGTCCTCGTGCGATATGGCCATCATATCCACACTAGTTGCACAAACTACTATTTCTTTCAAAATATGCCCTCTTACATTTAAAAACAACCTGCCAAATGTCAAATCAATTTATCCATCCATTTTAAAGTTATCGAATCAAAGCATTCAAGTTTTCAAAATTTCAACACCCTGTATTTCGAAAAGTAAATGTGCTCCCTTGAGCGCGCAAAAAAAATTATGGAAATAATAGTAAAAATTTATCCGAACAAATTCAAGTAGATCACCAGCACTGCGAATACCAGCTTTGCATAGAATTTTAATATAGCATCGGTGGTTCAGTGATAGAATGCTCGCATTCAACGCGGGCGACCCGGGTTTGAATCCCGGCCGGAGCATATGAATCGCTGCTTCGTAAACGAGAGAGAGACTAAGGAGAGAGCACAAGCACGCAAGCAAGGCACATAACGAAGCAACGTAACATAACGTAGCGTAACGTAACGCGTAACGGTCAGATCTTTTGCGTCGCGACCCCTGGTCGCTCAAACATAACCTGACGTAAAGAACTAAAGTTCCAAAAAGAATAAGTAATGCCACAAGGAACTTACAGAAGATAAAATATTTTACATTGTACAGAAGAGTTATTGGAATTAATTGTATACAGACTTAAAAAATTTCGTCAAAGCACAGTTACCAAATATGCTCGGTATATAATAGTGTTCCTAAAGTCGTTAATTGCAATATATACATGTTTAAATCGCATCTTGAACAAACTTTTATCACTAGACATATAGGGTGGGCAAAAAAAACTTTTGATTTTTTTTCTCAAGTTACCATGCAAATATCGTCTGAGATGACGAAAAAGATATTCTGGTAAATTTTGATCCTTTAATATTAATGTTTATAGGTGACTCATCGTAACTTGATAATTATTGTGGTTGTTAGTGGGTGGAGGTCGTGGTTATATTAAAACTGCAATAGAATTAGAGCAGTACTCAGACGAACGACTTCTTGTAGTTGATCTCAGCGACGGTCCCTACCTGTGGACGGTATCATCCACAAAATTGTCGTTGTTGGTGGTTCAATGCAAAACACATGGACGACAGACCGCCTTCGCAATGCGACAACTGGCCACTCCTCGTTCCTCCATACTGAAACTGATGAACACTATCTAACACCATTGTCGTTAATTGAAGTCATCTTCAACGACAGATGACAACAAAACCACAAACTAGTCGCGTCGCTGTGGTCCGTCTGAGTTTAGCCACAACCACATTTATGAAGTTGTCGTGACGCGTCGCTGTGGCCCGTCTTTAAGGTTGGACGCAAAGGACACATACACAATACACAGAAAAATTACACGAATGGGAGAAGGGGAACTGAGTTAGTAAGACCGTCTCACTCGCTCCGAAACGCACCTATAATGCTTTCGCGCTCATACTCACGGCTGCATAATTTTGCTGTTTAGGGGGTGTTTGGTCAATCAATTTTGTCTGACTAATTAAATATAACTTCATAAAAATTGTCTTAACAACATATTTAAAAGTCAGACATGTAAAAATAAGTTAAGTTCATTCATTTCTTGTAGAGCTTTAAAGCGTCTGACAAAAGTTCTGGCCCATGAAAAGTGTCTGACGCTTATGGTATAACTTTATAATAATACTCTTCAAAATATATATAAAAATCAGCTATAAAAATTTAAGTTAAATAACTATTAATTTTAGTTACCCTTCACACCTGGTACCTGCCCAGGTGTCACTCGACAAGCTCCACAAGAGCGCAGGTATTCTGAGCACATAAGACACTACTGAGAACATGAGGTTTCATTTATGTGAAAATAAGTTGTGTATTATCGCTCTGGGATCTTACTCTATTAACGTTTATATTGAGGGCTCAAAATTTACCAGAATTTCTTACTCGTCATCTCAGACGATATTTTCATGGCAACTTAGGAAGAAGGAAATTTTTTTTTTATTATTATTCATAACTCGTATATTTACAATCTGCTTCTTATAAAGCATTGAGTAAATGTGTTGGTTGAATAGGTTTGGAAGGGATACACTCATTAGTGTTTCTCCTTATTGATTATTTCTGTGTTGGATTATGTCTTCTGGCCATATTTTTTGTAGTCTTCTCGCATCAGGTCCATTGTTGTATAGTTCTTGAATTATGCGGTTGTCATGGTTGGTGATTCGGTCCCTGTGTTACCTGCACCCGGTGTCCAGTTTATTTATAGTGAACAAGACAGGTAACAACAATATATATTCTATTTCTTATTAAAATTGGAGTTTATTAAACAATTTTTCATTTCAGAAAATCTTCAAAACAAGCTTATATACAATAAGAGGGTACCAAACACCCTTGGAACAACTAGTACGTACTACGTTCTATTCGCCTTACACTATCTGAATATTGCTTACATTGAGTAGTTTATATTATAAATTAGAGCATGAAATTCATTAATATTAAGCTATTAAGTTGAAATTATGGTTCTTATAGAAATAAAGAATATGTATAATAAAGTTGCACTTAGTGTTTCAATTACTTCTATTATTGTATTTTCTAGGATCCAGGGAGTGAGAGCACAGATCCAAAGTGTGGAATTTCTGATTATATTATACTGGAAAGATCTTACTTGAATACTTTGATGGTGGTGTCCGACAGCATCCAGAGTTCTGCAGGTCTCAGATGAAGACTAGCTAGGTGTAAGCTTGGTATCATGTAAGATTTCATAAAGTGACATGCACACTAAGCAAGAATGAAAGTAAGCGTGAAGATAGAAGGCCTAAAATAATGTTAGTGATCGCATTATATTTAACGTAACTGGTAAAATGTAGGTACAAACCTTTGGTGGAATGTGGCCTGATATGTATGAGGTTTATATTTTATTTAAGAACCCTCACTAATCCTCAACAAGTTGATTATGTCTCCTAGACATAAAAATTAAAGATTCCTTAATAAAAATGGGATATGAATGGCACAGATATCCGAAGATTTTCGATAGTTTTTCTCAAAACTGTTATGGACCATTCATCACCCATTAAAAACCCAAAAAAACGTGATTTCTCTGACAGTTGACCTTCTTAAGAAAAGTGGCCTTTTACATATTGGTTATTAATCAAATTAAGAGAAGGTCAAGGTCACCACATTTAATAATTTGGATTGATACCAAGCTGATACACTTCTTCCCTGTGGTCTTGTCTTTATAGACTAGCGGGCTGATTTTAATTATTTTGATTATTGTTGCTTTATTTATTTATTTTTGTTTTGATTTCTTAGTAATATTTTTATTATTATTAAATGCTTTTATAAATAAGAGTGACTTTTGATATTCCTAATGCTATGAACCCGTAACACCTGTAGCTGGCGGCTATTTTTTGAACTTCTTCCGTGACAAACGGAATGTTTAGGTCAGTATGGAGAGTTCTATTGCTGATATACCATGGTGCATCTTCGATTGATCTGAGTGCCTTCGACTAAAATCGTTGTACTGGTTGGTTTAACACATTTCCAAAGCTGTACTCCATATGACCAAATTGGTTTTAAGATTGCTTTATAAAGAAGAATCTTGTTGCTTAACGACAGTTTTAATTTACGGCCGAGCAGCCAGTATATGTGTCGAAACTTGATGTCCAACTGTCGACGTTTGGATTCGATGTGTGTCTTCCATGTAAGTTGTCGATCTAAGTGTAGCCCAAAAAAATTTAAAGTTGTTTTTGGCCCACCCTACTAGACAGTGATAACATAATTATTCCATTTTTGTATTTTCTTTGAATTCGGTATTTTTTTTATTTTGTTTTATTATTTTGATTAGTATTTCTACAATTACTGAATTGGAAGAACAGATTAAGGGTGGTTACCAACATTAAACTGAACTTTCCCCTTTATTGTCTTCTACGAACATTTAAATAATTTATCTTTGAGCTTTCGTACACTTGGATGAAAATAAAAAAGGTAGAACGTGTCGCGGGACACACGGTAGGAACTTTAGTTCC
>CAJUYH010002677.1:38322-66088 GCA_910591685.1 Galerucella tenella
AAGCGCACTGGATCAAGAATATTCATTTACAAAGATAAACTTGAAAGGAATAATATATTTAAAAAAGGAAACCGTAGCCCTATACAAATTTCAAGAACTGTACGTTTACCACAAAATTAGTGGAAACATAAAATTGAATTGTAAAATTTTTAATTTGAAGTTAGGTATATTACAGTTTATAGAAATTTTTATTTTCTAGATTTTTTCTTAAGTGGATCGTAGAAAAAATATGCTGCTCGACTCGTGTGGATTGTCTGTATCGCACTTGAACGATTGAGCACTCCGCCTACGGCGTCGTGCTCAAACTTCGTCCTCGTGCGACATGGCCATCATATCCACACTAGTTGCACACACTACAATTTCTTTCAAAATATGCCCTTTTACATTTGAAAACAACCTGCCATATGACAAATCAATTTATCCATCCATTTTAAAAATATCGAATTAAAACATTCAAGCTTTCAAAATTTCAACACCCTGTATTTCGAAAAGTAAATGTGCTAGACCCCTTAATCGCGCAAAACAAATTATGGAAATAATAGTAAACATTTATCCGAACAAATTCAAGTAGATCACTAGCACTGCGAATACCAGCTTTGCATAGAATTTCAATATAGCATCGGTGGTTCAGTGGTTAGAATGCTTGCATTGTACGCGGGCGGCCCGGGTTCAAATCCGGGTAGGAGCATATTTATTATTATGAATCGCTGCTTCGTAAAAGAGAGAGAGACTAAGGAGGCACAAGCACGCAAGGCACATAACGAAGAAATGTAACGTAACGTTTCGTAACGTAACGCGTAACGGTCAGATCTTTTGCGTCGCGACCCCTGGTCGCTCAAACATAACCTGGCATAAAGAACTAAAGTTCCAATAATTACGTTTATTATTATTATACATATAAAATTATCTTGTGCTATTATAAACGAAAAAAATAATACAATTCTATAAATTTCAGTATATATTGTCATAATTACACCAAATTGTTATCGTTCAAGACATTCAACATTACTTTAAGCCGTTCGACGAAACCAGCGAAATTTTTAATTTCAAAACCCAACTGCTCCATAAAACCATCGTTTTCCATAAATTGAGCAAGATCTGGAGCTTCTCCCGATTCGGAATACATCAATTTGAAAATTGTGATGCTCGTATAAGCACCAAAAACTGTAAATACTTTAAAATGATTTTCGAAAAGTGAATATGGATATATTTCCTCCGGATTACAACCGAATTCACGCAATCTGTCGCTGAGAGTATCGTGATACAATTTCAAGTAAACTTCGTAGTTTCTTAATTTTCATTTCGATCTATTCGCATAAAGGAAATAGCAAATGTCATAAGCGGGAGACGTAACAATCGAATCCTGCCAGTCTAAGATGCGAAACCTGGATAATTTATTACCATCCTGGAAATCAATGAAAAAAATCAAATTGTTATTAATAAATAAATCAGTAATTTACATGTCAGGAGTGAGAGGTATTAGCGAAAGTTATACTACACTACGCTTAAGTAGTTCAATCTTATATGGAAATTCATCTTTTTTTTAATAACCACCAGATGATTTTTTTATATCAATGTTTTATTTGACAAAAATTGAATAGATGAGGCTTTTACTTGATGTAGATCCATAGTAAGTTATGAAATCAAACAATTTTATTTTGTAAAATCTACATTGTAATTATACATAAAGTTACGCGTTTCGCTTTTTCTTTGACATTCGTTTGAAAAAGCTACTGTGTTAGCGAAACGCGTCACTTTATGTTTAAATACAATGTAGATTTAACAAAATAAAATTGTTTGATTTCATAACTTTTATTTGACATTTTAAAGTGCTCTACGTCTCAAGTGGATTATGAAACTTCACACATTTGATTGATCGTATGTAGTATGTTGATTTCAGTTTCGAAATTTTTGTCCCCTGGGGGTAGTTTTACGTAAAAACAAGATTTCATGATAATAGTTCAGAATCCCAAAGCGATAAGACATAACTTATTTTCAAATAGATGAAATGTTAGGTTCTCAGTAGCATCTCGTGTACTTTGAATACCTGTGTGTTTGTGGAGCTAACCTAAGGGCACCTGGGCAGGTGTCAGGTGAGAAAGATAACTAAAAATAAGAGTTACTTCACTTCAATTTGTATGTCTGCTTTTCACATATGTTTTGTATAATAATATTCTAAAGTAGTATCATAATTGTCAGACACTTTCCATGGACCAAAACTTTTGTCAGACGCTTTAAAGTTCCACAAAAAATGAATAAACTTTCTTTATTTTTACATGTCTGACTTCCAAATATGTTATCAAGGCAACTATTACTAAGTTTTATTTCGTTAGTCAGATCAATTGTAATGACAGAACAGCCCCTAATCATAAAAATTATCAGCCGGGAGTTTTAGTGAGAAAGCAATGAATGCGTTTCAGAGCTAGTGAGACGTCTATAGTAACTCGGTTCCCCTTCTTTTATTTATATCAACTCACAATGTCTCCGTCTAATGTGTATGTGCCCTTCATGCAAAACTAATAGTATTCAGTATAGTTCGAAATCTGTTGGAGCACATATTATAACTTGGTAATAGTTGCCTTGATAACATATTTGAAAGTCAGTCATGTGAAAATAAATATCTAAAGTTTAAAAAATTTTTGTGGAGCGTCTGACAGAAGTTTCGGTCCATGGAAAGTGTCTGACACTAGGTACTGTAGAATATTATTCTACAAAACATATACAGTGTGGAAACCACTTATGGAATAAAATTCTTCATGTCATTATTTTAGAAAATTATAAAAAATGCCGAGACACGTCATCTTTTGAATTGAGTTGTGCGTTATGTAAACGTAAATGTAAATGTACAGGGTGATTCACGCAAGTACGCCATAGTCGATGTTTTTTATTTTTAATGAAACACCCTATATATTTGCATATTTTTGAAATCCTCTTAATTAACGGAATCCAAGGAATTGGATAATGTATGGTCAATTATGAATTATACAGGGTGAAATTTTTATTTTTACAGTTATTAAACACATACATAAAATACCTGATGTATTTGATTTTAATACGTTAAAATAAATGCTCAAAATGTTCTCCACCTAGTTGTTGGCAATAGCACAGTCTCCTATAGAACTCCTCCTTAATTTTGTTTGAAGTTTGAGGTGAAATATTTCCCATTTCTGTAGTTATCCTGTCTTTGAGGTCTACAATGCTAGTTGGTAAGGTCTGGTGATCTAGCTGGCCACTCAATAGTACCTCTTCGTCCAATCCATTTATTGGGGAAGATTTCATATAAATAAGCTCTTACCATTAAAGCATAATGGGGTGTTCCCCGTCTTGCTAGAGCCAAACATTTTCATTCGGTAAGCTAGGATCTATTGAGTTGGGATATAAGTTTGCCAACGCAGGAATAACTTCATTTCTAAGCATATTTAAATATTTTTCAGCTGTCAAATTTCCATCTATAAATATAGGACCAGTAATATGGTCGCCTATGATACCGGCCCAAGCGTTCACCTTTTGAAGGTACTGAGTATGTGTCTCACGCATCCAATTAGGATTCTCTGCTGACCTATATCTACAGTTCTGTCGGTTTACCTCCCCATTCAATGTGAATGTTGATTCATCAGAAAAAAGAATGGTACCAAGAGCTATCTCATTTCTGTTCAGCTTATTCATCAATCTTTCGCAGAAATCCATTCTACGATCTGGATCGTCTTCTGTTAACTCCTGCACAAGAGTTAATTTGTGGGGATGAAGTTTTTCTTTATGAAGACATCTTAGAACAGTTGTATGACTAACATTATTTTCCCGGGCAATTTGACGTGTACTTGAAGTTGGATTCTCTTCGACACAGAATATCCATTTTCACATCATCTTCAACGAAGTGTGGTTTTCTTTTCAATGGTTCGACATGTCCAAGTAGCAGGTTTTGTTTAATATACAAATACTTCTAATAATTAGTTAGTTTAGATTTTTGATAAATCCATATTTAGTGAATTTAAAAAAGTACCAATATTTCAAGTGTAATACATTATTAATTTCAAAATTTAATCCTGTATAATTCATAATTGACCATACATTATTTAGTTTGTTGGAATCGGTTCATTAAGAGGACTTCAAAAATATGCAAATGTACAGGGTGTTTCATTTAAATAAACACAGACTATGGCATTCTTGCGTGAATCACCCTGTATATTTTAATCTATGTTTACATAACGCACAACTCAATTCAAAAGTTGACGAGTCTCGGCATTTTTTATAATTTTCTAAAATAATGACATAAAGAATTTTATTCCATAACTGGTTTCCACACTGTATGTTACCGTAAAAACCCGATTTCAGTTAAAACCCGAATTTCCTAGAAAAGTCTAGTTTTAACTATCGCCCACTGTCAATTCTAGATTTAACTAGTTAAAACTGTACTGAATTTTTTATACAAAAAAATCGGTGAAAACAACCCCCTAACTACCCCCCTAATTAAAACTGATCTTTACCCTTGTGCAATTCTCTTTGTACATGTATGGTTGATATGTCCAAGAAGTTTGACCAATTTAAAATTCATAGTTTTCGAAAAATTATGGCTTAAAGTAAAAAGTTATTTTTCATAATTTTGTATTTTTTACCCTTTATTTCAAAATAACTCCGAAAATATTAAAGGTACAAGCAAAGTTGAAAAACAAAATTGTAGCTTTTTTTATGACAAAATTTTTCCTGTAAGTAGATTTTTTGTAGTTAATATTTGACGAGATATAGCCGTTTAAAACGTCTATTTACGCACGAGCACCACCTTTTTTTCGCCATTTAAACTCACCCCATTTAAAAACGAAAGGGTCTAAAGAGATTAATCTTACAGATCCTTGTAGTTCTTGAAAAACCCTACAAAATCGTTCTGGATAAACTTTTTATCATCAAAAATGAAGGAAATACGTTAAAAAAACCAATCGATTTTCTTTTTCGAAAAATTCCAATAGTATAGTATAGTACACTTGAAAGCATAATAATGTACAAAACCGGTTTATTCGGCAGTGGGGCGTTATATATACGAAATGTTTCGTGTTCTTTTTTTGTAATTGTAAATGTAATCATTTATTTATGTTAATCTATGTGAAAATACAGCTCATTTTTATGTTAATAAATTTTTTTGTACTTAAGTATACTTTTTTTCAATTTATATCTATTACAATAGTTTATAAAAATTGCAATGTTGTGAAGGGTGGTTTTTAAAGGTTGAAAAGTTACTTAATGCACGTGACACATTTTTTTTACAACAGAATTATTGAGCAAATCCCTATTAGCATTACCTAATTATTTTTCTCTTGGCAAAATTTTTTTTGTTACATATAACATTAATAACAGTTGATTTTTAAGGGTTGAAAAAGTATAAAATTGTATTTTAAAATGTAACAAATTCATCATTTTACCAATTCAAACCAATTTTCACCTATCTTAAGATTTATAATGCTGTTTTTTAATTTTTGACATTTAGGGGTAGTTTTCACCCCTAAGAAACAATCAGGGTTCGCCGGCATGACATGATATATAAAGCAGAGGGTGAGTTGAGCCTAATCCCAAATTTTTATGCAAATCAATCAGAGGCGAAATCATTTTTTAAGGATTCGTGATTTTTTTACATTAAGCTGTAACAGGGGCTGCTTTTTAAGGGTTGAAATATGATGAAATTGTATTCCAAAGCTCAAAACAATCATTATTCAACTTATCCAAACCAAATCTTACCCATTTTCAGGTTTAAAATGTTATTTTATGATTTTTGACAAATAAGGGTAGTTTTCACCCCTAAAAACCGTTTAGCGCCTTTCGGTTCGATATAGATTTTGAACCTTCGGCTATCACCTACCTCCTGTTAAAGTTTCAAGTCAATCCATGCTGGACCAAAAAATTGCGAGGTCTTACCTTTTTTGAGCTTCATTCCCTGTACTATTAAACCATTTTCAGCCGCTACGCGATCAATTAATTTCTGTTGCTGTTCACTCCATTCCATTTTGATCACTTGGTATATATCACTCGACTGAATAAATAATACGAATTAGATGCTTATAGATATATGGTATTAGATAACTAATTGTAATCATCTTCGACCTAGTACCCCAATGAATACCGTATAGTTGCACAACTCATTCTTCTTTTAGCTCCATTACATTATAAGCATCTAACGGGTTTTGACGATGTTCTCGCTTTATTAAAAAATTAAATTTATCCTCTGTTCATAATTTATTGCTGATAAAGTAAAGGAGTATTTGTTTGAAATAGATACTTTTTGTCTACTCATTTTTGTCATTCTTCTCTTTGACGATAACTGCAAAATATACGAAGAGGCTCGCATTATTCTATCATTATTTATATAATTATTGATGGGTTGCCAAGATGAGGAAAGTTAAAAAGACTACCACATTCGTCTACAACGAAAAATTTAAAAATATTAAAGTTCAAGCTCCGGTAGATGTTTGTTAAACATGAAAGTTGACACATTTTAAATTGCAGTTAGTTATGAGGAACAACCAAATATACTTTCTCTACAAACGTCAAAAAATGACAAAGTTTGCGCATTGACAACTATATGAGAAGTGACACTTTTTTTCGGATTCTTACGTTACCATGACACCGTGCGCTAAATGGGGTCAGGTAATCTGGTCCCCGCTACCTACGTTAATACTCTGGTACTCTGGCCCTAAATTAATCCGTCCAGTAATTTCGCCCCCGTAATGAAAATACAATTAAATGTTGTTGTTAGAATTGAGGAAAGGCAGGTACTTGATAAAAATAACAACCCCTTGAATTATCAGATTTGTAATCATTTATCGAAGTGAATTTGAGCTGAGAGTGTTGAAAAATAGCATTATGAAAGTAGAAATTATTGAAAGTATTCGTGGCAAAAGTTTACTGGTAATCGATAACTACAAGTACCTATAGTTTACATAAAAAAATGAAAACTACAGACGAAACTTGTTGTAAATGTACCACAGAAAGTGCAAAGCATGTGTTTATACACTCGGTGAATGTAGTGCAATTTGTGTAACCAAATCTTCGTCGGAACACTGCCATCCTGCAGATATTTCCATAGATATTTCTACCTTGAATAGGCAAATAGTTTCTGTTTCCAGCAAAAGAAAAGCTGTTGAAGATGTTTCCGAAAAAACATCAAAAATTATTCGCTCAGCATTGAAAGAAAATCTACCAGCAACTTTGACACTAGAAAAAATATGTATAATAGTCGAAGTAAGTTAATACCCGCTCTTACCACGAATATGAACGACGTACATCAAGTATTGAATTCGATATTCGATCAACGTAAGAACTTCTCAAACCGAAAAATATCTTTTTATCAATTGCTTGCCAAGCAATATTATTGTTTTTACGTGTACAACAAATCTCTAAGCTCTGGAAAAATCAGAACGCATCTACATTGACGGTACATTTGATTTCTGTACCTTATATTTTTGTCAAATGTTCACTATTTATGGTTTTTTTAAGCGGACATTACGTAGCACCGTTGGTATGTTTTTTACCAAACAAGACATCCGAGACGTACAAAAAACTATTTTTAATGATTCTGGATAAGTGTTCCGAAATCAATATTGTTTTAGCTGGAACGCTACCGAAACGTCGAAATAAAAAATAAAAAACATTATTGTGCTTTGATTCCCAAAAGAATAAGAAAAAAGAATAAGTAATGCCACAAGGAACTTACAGAAGATATAAATCAAGTTGTGTGTGATTTTGAGATGGATATTCATAAAGCGGTTCGGGAAGTGTGGCCTTTCGCCGAAATAATTGGTTGCCGGTTTCATCTTGCTCAGGCATGGTTTCGAAAAATTGAATCAATTGGCCTACTTTCGGAAAACAATGACGCGAACAGTGATATAGGCCGTTGGTTACGTTCAACTTTTGGTCTAACTTATTTGGATCCTGATGAAGTCGGTGATTGCATTGCCTTCGAATTAAATGGAAACAGACCGGACGATACAAGGTTGGAAAAGTATTCAGATTATTTAATCGAAAACTATATTGATGACCAATCTCATTTTCCGCCGACAATGTGGGCCAAAAATTCAGCAGATCTAACTCGGACAACAAATGTGTGCGAAGCTTTTCATCTTTCATCTTTTCATCTTTCTGCAAAGCACATCCTAATTTAATAACATTTTTTGAAAAATTGAATGAATTTCAAATTGAAACTTATGTTAAATTGCCAAGTTTCTATTCAAAACCTAAAGTTAGAGACGTTGGTGTTAGAAATGGCCAGAAATTTATTGAAAATATTATTGAGAGATACCAAAGCGGTGAGATAGACAGACTTTATTTTCTAGCATGTGTATCATTCAAATGTATCAAATTTCGAAATTTGCATCGTTTAATAACATTTTTTAAATAGTACTAAATAAAAACTAAATAAACATTTTGTTTTATTTCTCTCCATTATTTAGATATTATACTAGTCTTTGCGTTATACTTGTCAAAGTACCCCTTACTTAGCGTACTTACACAACTTAGAGAAACTATATAGGTATATGTTTATTCTATAGGTTTATTCTATAGATCCAAAATCAAGATTCTTAAAGTATTTTACCGCGAAATTTGAAAATTTGAATTGTTTTTAAATAAGAATGAGAAAGGTTCCGGCAGGTCTTCCCTCGTCGTCTGTCGACAAAGCAGCATAAGTGGAACTGTGCAGTAGTCCTCTGTATAGAAATTTTTGTTACCGGTTGCGTTTCACCTTAAGAATCTGGATTACTGGTGTTTTTTTCTTATACCGGTATAATTTTTTTAGCACAGTTCCTGGGAGAACAGTTTCTTGGAGCACAGTTTCCTTGCATAAAAACAGTCCTGGGAAGTACAGTTCCTGGGAGAACAGTTTCCTTGCATAAAAACAATCCTAGGAAGTACAGTTCCTGGAAAGTCTGACTGTTTTCAGGGTCACAAGTTCCTGTTTGACAAAAAAATTCTTCTGGGTCACAGTTCCAGTTCCTGTTGAAATGAAAAGTTTCTTAAATACCGTTCCTGCAGTAAGTCCGTTGTACCTACATCGACAGCTACATCATCTTCATCTTCAAACAACTGTATTATTGTGCTAAGTATTTTTTTTGTTGTATTCACTACTAACCCTTTTTTTAAATAATGTAGATTTCAATACTGTAATTATATACATTTTTTGTTACTCTGTTAGTTTTATTTATTTTACAGAAACTTTAAGTTCTTTTTTTACAGATTGTAAGTTAGCTGACCTTTAGATTTGATTTTCTCTCTAATTTTCTTTTAGGAAAGAAAATTAGTGGCGCCCTAAAATAGCTTTTTCTGTTTTTCTAGTTATGCCAAAATTAATTTGTTTTTCTTAAGATTAATAAGGTAACAAAGCTCTGCGAACTGGCTCAGTTTACCTCCAAATTTAATAGGTTAGTTAGACAAGAACCTGCGGTATTTAACATCATTTTTTTTAACGACATTCAATCTCATTATTTACTTTCATTTTTTTAACGTCAATCAACATAAATATGGTTTCATACTTGTACGGAATATTATACCTGCCGGCCACGGGGACCAAATTACCTCCTAAATATCTGTGAGGTCATATTTGGGGACCAAATTACCAACTCCTAGAGTGCGAAGTATTTCTCTGTCTTGCTCCGAGCGGAATCAGGTACGAGGCTCATAAATAAAGTCTTCACCACCGTGCTCTATATACAATTTTTTCCACTACTATCCAAATTTAAGACACAAATTTAGAATAATTCACAAACGCACCATGAAAAGCGTTTACCCCGTCGTCTGACTGACAAGTACACTGCCAGTTTTCGATATATTATGGAACATACTTGTTATGTGATCAGTCACTTTTGGTTGAGCACGAATTTTATACAAATAATTTTATTTTGATAGGTAATTTCAAGCAGCAAATGTGTTCACAATCTCCTGGGTATACAAAATTATTTTGCACAAGCTGCACCTAAGTTAATAATAGAAAAAAATATTAATCCTTAAAAAAGAAATACAACTTCTCAGTTGGCTAGAAGAAGCAATAATTATCAACTTCACAGCTATTAGTGGAAAAAGTATCTTGTGCTATTATAAAAGAAAAAAAAACTACAATTCTATGTATTAATTTCAATATATATAATTATAAAATCACACCAAATTGTTATCGTTCAAGACTTTCAACATTACTTTAAGCCGTTGGACGTAAAGGAAGGTTGCCTGAATCGTACCACTTTTTACAATTTATTTATTTTTCACCTTATATTAAATCCCTATGCAAAAGCACCATAACCCTAAGAAGTATTGGTTATTTAGATAGGTTAATCTAATTTTTAGTCACTAATATTGTGGTAATTTGTGCAAGGTAATACACTTTTTGTCAAGTGATGCAATCGGTACGATTTAGGAAACCATCAATTAGCTCCAAAACAGGAAATCGTTCACAATAACTTAGATAGCAACCGCACACGCACCAAACTTTGTCTCGCCACTACGACCAAGCACTAGTTGCAAGTAGCGCCGCACGAGCGCTGTAGTCACTTTATTTCTAATTAAAATTAAGGTGGTACGATTTAGGAGGCGGTACGACTTAGGCGACTCTCCTCTACTCGCCGAAATTTCTAATTTCAAAACTCAATTGGTTCATTAAATTATCGTTTTCTATATTTTGAGTAAAATCTGGAGCTTCTTCCGATTCGGAATTCATAAATTTGAAAATCATGATGCTCGTATAGGCACCAAATACTGCAATAACTTTAAAATGACTTTCGAAAAGTGAATATGGATATATTACCTCCGGATTACAACAGAATTTACGCAATTGGTCGCTGAGTGTATCGTGATACAATTTCAAGTATATTTCGTAGTTTTCTAAAACCGCAAAGAGGAAATAACAAATGTCACTAGCTGGAGAAGTAACAATCGATTCCCGCCAATCTATGATGCGTAAACTGGATAATTTACTTCCATCCTGGAAATCATGGGACAAAATAAAAATTGTGTTAATAAATAAATCATAGTATATTAAGTATTAAGAACGGTAAGGGCTGTTTACCGGTTGATAGCAATGTTGCTGGATGTAGGATTGATAGTTGAGGACATGATCGATAGATGTCCCCCTGGGAATAAAAATTGACTGCTTTTTGCATTTTCTCAAAAAAAATCAAGATATGCGATCTGTTTCGTTTTCGGTGCCGCACCCTGTATATCGGAGAGTACTTACACGATTTCTATAAAAATTGGCATAGATGGCGCTATGGTGCTAATAAGATTTAATATTTTTTGTAATATCATATCTTCCTTTTTATACTGTAGATGATATGAAATGTTTTGTTTTGCAGGTTGAATTTCGGAAGATCTGGTTCTAAGGATGCAAATGGCAGGTAAATAGTTTTTTAAAATTTTAGTTATTCTCAATTTTTACCAATAGATTGTACCGACTCTAATCACTGTATTCAAGAACTGTATAGTCTTCCAAACTGACGATTTTACTGTTACTTTCAACATGGTCTAGAATCGTACCTGTCTGTTTTTTATGAATTTATCACCCCCTCTCTCAATTTTTGAGATATGTTTGCTATAAAGCTTTAGAAAAAAGCCTCTAGCTCCAATTTCTATTGGTACTTCCAAAAGAAGGCAGTGGTCGAAGGTGACAAAGGCCTTTTCTAAGTCTAGGAAGAGCGATGCTTAAATTGGACAAAAAAATAGATAGGTAGTGTTGAAATTTTTCGTTCCGCAACATCTCTTCGCTGTTTTCATTAATTTCCCTCCTAATTTATTGTTTTAAATCATCAATGTTAGTTGGCGATTTTTTATTTTAAATAGCCTCACATAAATGATTTACTGGGGTCATATAATCGATTTCAATTTCGATTTCGCAACTTTTACTCATCCATCCATGCGGAAAAACTTGATTGAGATAAGCTCCTACTGAGCTCTACCCACCTACTCTACCACTGGAGTGGGTCCCAGGTCACAAAGGAATCGCTGGCAATGAAAATGCTGACGTCAACTCTGATGAACGGACCCGAACCTGCTCTGGGCATCCCCAGATGCCCAACGAGGTCATGGTTGGAAGGGTGGGTGAAAGAACAACACAATAAACACTGGAAGAATACGCCCAGGTGAATACATGGGAAGAAATTCATAAAAGAACCATCAGAATAAGTATCGAAAGAACTGCTCTCAATGAGCAGGAACTGACTACGCACCATAACGGGACTTCTTATGGGATACTTTCCTACAAAGGAGCACCTGAACAAAATAGCACCGCCGGCACCACCTCAGCCTCCTGGGCTTATTGTGGATACTCCTAGTATTCTGACTACAACTTATTCAGCCAATCCGTTCCCTGTTTTAGCTCATACATGTTCTTTGCTGGTTGGTTGTAGAAATCTTCTGGAGTCATTTGAGTTCTGCCATACAGTTTCTGCCTTCTGTTGTACAGCGACTCACAGTTGCATAGTATATGCAGAGCTGTTTCGGTATCCTTTTTGCATCTTCTGCATGTAAGGTCTGCGTTATACAGCCCTATTTTGTTAAGGTGCTCCCTTGTGGGAAAGTGTCCCGTAAGTACCCCCGTTATGGTGCGCAGTTTGTTCCTGCTCATTGAGAGCAGTTCTTTCGCTACTTTTTCTGATGGTTTATCAGACGATTCTGCTCTTGCCGGTTCGTCAGCTTTTTCATTGCCGACGATTCCTTTGCGACCTGCGACCCACTCCAGTGTTACACTGTTCCGAGTCGCCAGTCTTCTAAGTTCTTCGCCGCCAGTCTTCTAAGTTCTTCGCCGCATTCCCATACTAGCCGAGATGTCACCATATAGCTCTGAAGTGCTTTGAGGGCTGCTTGACTGTCACTGTAGATCCTGATCTGCCAGTTGTTGTAGGCTCTCATATTTGCTCGACTTGCTGTATATGCCCGCTCCGATGCCGATCTCATTTTTTGATCCGTCTGTATACCAGATCAGTTCATTCGCTCTACTAAGTGGTGGTGCGTTCTCTTCCTCAAGCTCCTTTTGATCTTTGATGACAATCTCGAAGTTCCTGCGGAAGATATATCTGGTGGTCATGTGGTCTGTTGGCATTTTGAAGATGTCGTCATCCACATGCCTTATTTCTCTGTGTCTCTCCCATGTGCCACGTCATGTTCTGATGCTTCTTCCAGTCGGGTTAGTGCTGCCCTTGCTTCGCACATTATGACACAATGTGGCGGAGGAAGGTCTATCATTATGTAATGTAATGTAATGCCAATGCATGCAAGTTTTTGGACCTTGCTTAGTTTTAGCATGGCAGAGGATTGTCTGATCTTTGCCCACCATACCAGAGATGCATATGTGATCCTGGGAATGACAACAGCCAGTGTATTATGCTGGGTCTAAGTCCCCATTTAGTGCCGTAAGTGCGTCTGGAAACCACTAAGGTCACCTCTACTTTCTTGATAAGTGAGGATATTTACTAGCATACAAAATTTTGTTCGGCTGTATATTATGGGAGCTACAAGAAACCCTTCCACAAGTGCGATGGAAGCATCCACCTACATTTTTATACAAGGCGAAGCCAGATCTCATCGACCACATGAATTTTTTTATCTGGATCTTTTTCAAACCTTTGCAAATTTCCTTGAACAATTTTTTTTCATAAAAATAGTAATTAACACGGCTTACTTGAAAAAAAAGGAAAATTGAATTTTTATATTTATCTCGAGTGAGTTTTAAATCTATAAGTGTTTTGTTCACAATTATTTTTGAAAAGATAATTTTTTGATAAAAATAATATCACTAGGTACTGACATTACGAATATTACTTCACAAAAAAATATATTTACCTGATATTTAAATAAAAAATTATTACACCAACAATCTCCGTGGATAATAGCCAACTTGTATTCCTCCTTTTTTGAAACATTGGAAAATAAATCGTAAGTCTTGGTTTCGATCCTTTTTAAACATTCCGTAAGAACAGCATCATCCGCCATAGCTTTGTAACCATTTGCCATGACTGCGTACATACGCAGTGACTTTGTCTTGGTTATTCAGCATTTCGCTTTCTTCAACAACATTTTTGTGAATCGGCCCTACTAAATCATCGAACAGCTTTGGATTTTTTTGTTCCATAGCGAGAGATACAGCGTGGAATTTAGCGTATTCTATAAGAACTGCTCTAACATTAACGCGCTCTAAATTAACGTGCTCTAAATTAACGCGCTCTAAATTAACGCGCTCTAAATTAACGCGCTCTAAATTAACGCGCTCCGCTTCGCGTCGCGCGTTAACCATTGCTTTCGAACAATAATTCCTCTTAAATAGCTATTTTATGATTATGTTTATATAGAAATTGATTTATACATTGCTTTAAAGGTAAGGTATTTATTGTAACATGGTATTTGTTGGAATCAAATAAAGTTAAAAATCACTCAATTCTACATGGAAATATACAGCGTGTCAACGGATGGGGTATGCTATAGGTGAAAAATGTTTAAATATTAGTTTTAGTGAAAAATGTCAATCTTAATAAAAAGTTTTGCTTGTTCTAAAACCCCATAGAATGGAATAAACTTCAAGTTTTACAAAACCCGTCTCATTTTATAGCCAGTTTTATGAAAACCGTATGAATTTTTGCACTAATAAATATTTGGTAATAATTTTAACGGCCGATTTCATAATGAATAACTAAAGTCCACTTTACCGAAAAGAGACTCTACACTAAAGTCCCCTTAAGAGCGAGTTGTATCAAACACTTAAACTCGGTTTAATGATAACTGATGTTTAGACTGTGGCTGATTGATGTATTTTTTACTAATAATGACATCAGTCTAAGCAACAGTCATAATTAAACCGAGTTTAGGTGTTTGATACAACTCGCCCTTAAAGTAGTTGTTGCCATAATGAATATTAAAGTGTCCTTTCCATAAAGTATCTTCTAAGTAATTTTTAAAGTGTTGGTTAACCTGGAATTCATGGATTTTGACATGAAATAGATCTGTCATATTTGGCTCGATTTTCCGTTCCTGTCTAAATAAATGAGGTTAAGTTTTGTTAGAAGTTGTAGCGTTTGTATTATTTACGAAAGCGATTTATTTGAAAAAAAATGGAAATTTTAAAAAATGATAAGAAAGTTCGTTCTTCAAATTTTTCTCGAGAAGAAGAAATGAAATTGATTCAAAAAATTGAAAAATTTAAGCATATCTTAGAATGCAAAACTAATGCAGAAAAGGAATGTATTACAACTAAAACACATTTTTTGAATGTATTTTATTTATTGTAGATTAAAAGCTTATATATAATGAAAATTAAATAACGGTTTTTGTTAATTCTATTATTGGTCATTGTATACAACACAACTCTATGGATTTCACAACTTACTTATTAGTAGGTGAAGCAATTTCCTCTTCTATTTTATTCAGTAGATACAAAACGGTTTGTTTTTATGCGAAAACGTTGGTAAAAGTCGAGCTCATCATATTTTTCGAAATAGTCTGTTTTTTACCTATACACTTTTGGTATTTTAATATAAATAAATTCTTCATCAGATGAACTTGAACTTGAACAAATATAAAAATTTTGAAGTTATATTGTAGTTAAATGACACTTTAGAGAGTAAAAGTCGAGAAATCGACACTTTAACCTTAAAAGATACTTTGAGTTTAAATTGAAATCAATAATATTTATTAAAGTATCCTTTAAACTCAAAGTACCCTTTATGTTTCTTCATGAAATCGGCCGTTAGAATTCTCTTAGCCATCGATGTTATCTATTGGTTTTAAAAAGGTTAAAAGAAATTTTGAAGTATCAAGTAATTTTTTAATTTGTTCTTCAATAATCAAATTAAATCAATAAAATCATACAAATTTATTTTTATCAACAAAACGAACGATCATACTCATTCTATTTTTATAACCTTCCATATTTCGAATGTCATAATCGAAATCCAAAGATCCTACTTCCAAATTGGGCGCTTCCTCAGGATCGCATACAGCTATCTTCATAATCATAATACATTGTTGTATCGCCAACGGCATAAACAATCCCAAATGTTCCCTATAAGTGGAATAAGGAAACAATTTTTCCACGTCACAATTGTATTTTCCAAGTTGACTCCTCAATGTTTCATAATAAAGTTGTACATAAATTTCGAAGTCGTCAAAAATCTTCTGGGAACTATTTGTTAAAAGAAAGTAGCATATATCATTAGCTGGAGAAGTGACTGAAGATACTTGCCAATCTATAATTCGTAGGCTGGTAGGTGTTGTTGTATCCTTGGAGTCCTAAAAAATTATGGATATCAATAGAAAAACGTCATTTTTTCTTTCCAATGTCACACGTCGATATTTATCGAGTAAACATATACAGTGCGAAACAAAAAATTTCCAGTCAGTTTTAAAGTTTGGTAAAGTTTGGATGTGTCCGCCATTTTGTTTTTTAAACAAAACGCGAAATATTAGATTAGTAGTGTGTCTTCATCAATAAAATCGACCTATAAATAAAAAAAATATCAATAAAAAAGGAAATTCCGGTTTTTTTGGACAAACCTATATATTGAAGTAAATATGTAAATATCACAAAATAAGAAATATAAAACTACTTTCAGTTCTATTGAGAGAATTCTAGATGCCCTTGATGATGGTAGTCTCGCCCTTTGAGTTTTTTGGACCTATCAAAGGCATTTGACTGTGTGAATAATCAATTATTGCTTAACAAAATGGAAAAAATGGGAATTCGGGGTAGATGATATGATTGGTTTCAATCTTATTTAACAAATCGTTCTCAAAAAGTCTCCATTAAAACAAACTCTTCTGAACATACTTCTAATGCCAGAGAAGTTACACTGGGTGTGCCTCAGGGCAGTGTACTTGGTCCAATCCTGTTCATACTTTACATAAATGATCTAGAACTGTTTTTAAATGATATAACAACTATATTAACAAATTATGCTGATGATACAAATGGAGATAATTATAATGAAATGAAAACTAAGACAACATTTGTAATTTTAAAAATGGCTGCATGATTTGATGGGAACTCTTTAATCATGAATAACAAAAAGACACAATGCATTCTATTTAAACACAGTCGTAATGGAATTATGTATCCTAATAATATTGAGATTAACAATAATGTAACTACATTTTAGAATTTTGGCTGGCTTAAAACTACGTGAAAGCTGTAGGGGATATTTTAAACTTTAAATTTATCAACAGTACCTGGTATATACATTTATGAGTGTCTTTTTTATGTGTATAGAAATAGGAAATATTTTTAAGATTATACAATTACACATGAGACAGAATAGTTATTTTCCCGAACGACGCGAAGCGGAGTTCGGGCAAGCGGTCAAGGGCGGGAAAGACACTTTACGCATGAGTTAGGAACATTATTTTTTCTACGACCGTATATACAAAAAAGTATACCAACCCATTTTTCAAAAGTTATTTTATTTCAACATACATATACAAAACTTTAACCAAAAACTATTATTATTGTTATAAATATTAATATCAGAAACACAATTTGTTGCATTCTGTAAATTACTTAAAATTGCCGGTCCAGTGGATTTGGTAAGTCGATGACGTTAATGAGGATGGCATCGGTTGAAGGTCACATAAAGATGACGGCAACGGTTTTAAGTCATTTGTAGATGAAATAATTTTTTCTGATATATTCTTCTTATATCAAAACCGGGTGGTTTGGTAGTTGTTTTATAACACTACTTTAAAGAATGTACAGGGTTATATCAAAATATCTTCATTATTCAATATTTAAAAAAAATTATTAAAAATGCAACAAAAAGCTAGAAAAGATGTACTTAGATTTTATTTGATGGACTATTTATTCACCTGTTGTAACAATAGTTCTAACTTCCGAAGTAAAAAACAACCTAATAAGGTCAAAATTTGCATGATTGACACTTTCAAAGCTAAACTGCGTGCGGGAAAGTGGGTCGTACGCACGGTCGTAGGAAAACATATTTTCCGATACCCTATCCATAAAACATCATTACTTGAAAAGGGTTGCTTATATAGATGTTTGTTAACGTTTAACCTACTACCCAAAGAATTACGGGATATTTCTTCCATACATAAATTTTAAAAGACTATAAAGAAGTGTCTCATATCTGCGGAACCATATAGAATAGACGATATAAATAGCAATACATTTTTGAATTTTTTATATTTGTTTATGTGTTATACATTTGATTGTTACTATTTTAAATATAGCTTAGTGCATATTAACATTGTACAACATGTGAGAAGGTGGATTTTAATTGTTTTTATCAGTTTATCAGTTTAAATTTTTAAGAATATCTTATATTACCATACAATGTATAAATCTTTTTATAAAAATGTATCTTGTCACTAGTACGAAATAAATATCTATCTATCTATGTGGCGGTGCTCTATCTTGCTTCCATATCATACCATTTAATTTTACACATAAATTGAGAATATATCTACTTTTTCATCTGTTATTTTCTTAGACTAAATAAATGCATAATTACCTGATATTGAAATAAAAAATTATTACACCAACAATCTCCGTGGTTGATAACCAATTTGAGTTCCTCCTTTTGAAATTGATGCAAATACATATCGTACAATTTCTGTTCCACTCTTTTCATACAATCGGTAAGTCCCGTATCACCTTCCACTGCTTTATAGCCACTTTTCATTAGATCTGTTAAAAACGTTTCGATGTATTCTTTGCTGGTAGTCCCTTCACTTACGAAAACGTTTTTGCGAATCGATTTAGATAGATCTTCGAATAATTTTGGATTTTTTTCTCTCATAGCAAAAGAAACTGCGTGAAATTTAGCGTATTCTATAAGAACGGCTTTAATATGTTGGTGATTCATCGGGATTTTCTTGTCCCAAAGTTGATAGCCGATAGTTTTTAAATTCTCCATAACCAACCATTCTTCTTCGTTATCTACACAAGACCCATAAAATTTCGGTGTACTATTGAATGGATCGTCGATATTGTTATCTTCTTGGAATTTTTTAAATTCTTCAAAAACTCTTTTGTACAAATAGATTTCTCTGTCGTATATTCCGTGGATGAAAAATTGTCCACTTTTAGGAGCCGATTTTAATATCAACTCCAAATATTTTTCTTTATTTTTTAAAGTTATAGCTGTGAGAGTTCCCAAAAAATTATCACCTTTACCCGAACCAGATGCTGTGAGTAGCTGAAAATCACTTTCTAACCCATTTTCGGCTGCAACACGATCTAATAAATTTTGTTGCGCTTCACTAAATTCCATTTTTCTGTCTTGATATATTTTACTCTACTGAGAGATAATTTATATGATATGCCAGATCATTGATATGGACCCTGTACCTTAGTAAGTACCGGTTCCAATTGCACAATTCAGCTCTTACCAAATATCGATTTTTTATCTAATATAAATATTGACAATAATTTTTATTAATCGATAAATTTTTCCTTTCAGTCTTCATATTTTAATCCCATATCTCTGTATCTCTCTTGAATCACGTACGTATTTTGAAAATTAGGTGCGAGGCTTATAAATGTCTTCAGCACCATGGTGTATACAGTGTGATCCAATTTGTTTGGGAGCACCCCTTTAAAATCCCCTTCTGTCAACCGATTTTAATTTAATTTCATTTGTTAAATTCAGTATCAAAAACAGCATTTTGGCACAAATTTTCATAGCTTAATTACTATTTTTGAGGCCCTATATGTTAATTTTTCTTTGCCAAAAAAGTTAGAAGTACATTAGGCATTTTTAATAATTTAGTACAAATCCGGTCACTTCCCTTTTCTTTTCACCGACCATTTTAACTCCTGGAATAATAATTAATGTATAAATAAGGTTATTACAGAAATGTTGAAAGACCTACCTATGATGAACGCTAATGGGTATACTCAAATCAGAATCAGAATCATCACAAAAGTAAACTACCAGAATTTTATAAAAAAAATTTCTTTAACGATAAAGTTATTTCAACATGAATTTGGAAAAAGTGGTATTCTCATTAATTTTTCACGTAGAATGTAGACACATTTTTGAAATGGCAGCATAGTAAACAAAAACTAGGACTCAAACATATTGCACAGTGGAAATTCGCAGCCGATAACTCAACCCTTTCTGGAGTTATAGCTTCTGAAAGTAATGTAAGGTTGTGCTTAATAATTTGGATTGTTGGCAAAGTAGTCTATGACAATACGGTCATTAAAATTTCTTGCCTGCAATTTTTTGGAGCTTCAGTTCTTTACGTCAGGTTATGTTTGAGCGACCGGGGGTCGCGACGCAAAAGATCTGACCGTTACGTTACGTTACGCTGCTTCGTTATGTGCCTTGCTTGCGTGCGTGTGCTCTTTCCTAAGTCTCTCTCGTTTACGAAGCAGCGATTCATATGCTTCGGCCGGAATCGAACCCAGGCCGCCCGCGTGGAAGGCGAGCATTGTACCACTGAACCACCGATGCTATATTAAAATTCTATGCAAAGCTGGTATTCGCAGTGCTGGTGATCTACTTGAATTTGTTCGGATAAATTTTTTTTCTACTAACGTGCGGAAAGTGAATCTTTTCCGCACTAAAAAGCGTGCGGAAAGAGTCACTTTTCCGCACTAGTGCGGAAAGTAAATTTATTGACATTTGAGGAATATACTGACATTTGAATATTCAAAATATGTATTTTGTATATCCAAGTTTACCAAATGACTGAAAAATTAAGAAATTTATTAGAATTCTGCTATAATTTTCAATAAAGAGGAACGCGTACGCTTCAATAATTTTTTAATGGCTGGTATAAGCCTCATCGAATGATTGTCAAATAATAATAAATATCTGACATTTCTCATCTGTCACTTTGAATCAACATAGCAACAAATAAAAAAATAATCGTCAGTCAATACTCTACGTTATCAAAACCAATTTTACCGTCGTATCACTTTCCGCACTAGTTAGGTAAACTACTATACTATTATTTCCATAATTTTTTCTGCGCGATTGATCTTTTTTGTTCATTTACAGCATCGGTTGTCAGGACGGTTGTGTTTAGTGGTTTCTAAGTTTAATACGTCGGTAAGTGATTTACTTACCGTTCAGACGTCGAAAAGTAATAAACAATTTCACCAAAATGCAAAATATAATATAAACTGATCGAGAAGTATAAATGTCACTTCTGACATTTCACTCATTTCGAAGAAATTTAAATTATTTTATTCGGAATTTATTTCAATACGATCGCGCAAAAAATGGTATAAGCATCTTGAACGTTAAGGGTAATTACAACGTTTGAAATTTTGAAAACTTGAATGTTTTAACTTTAAAATGGATGGATAAATTGATTTGACATTTGGCAGGTTGATTTTAAATGTAAAAGGGCAAATTTTGATAGAGATAGTAGTTTGTACAACTAGTGTGGATATGGACAATCAACACGAGTCGAACAGCATATTTTTTCTACGACCCACTTAAGAAAAATCTAGAAAATAAAAATTTCTATAAACTGTAATATAACTTCTAATTGAAAATTTAACAATTCAATTTTATGTTTCCACTAATTTTTTTGTGGTAAACGTACAGTTCTTGAATGTCCAATTTGTATAATGCTACGGTTTCCCTTTTTAAATATACGATGCTGTTATAAGTGGATGTTGCCAGTCGGACTTCCTCATGAAGGGTACCGTACCATTATCTATAATAATGAATATTCTGCTAAATATTTCAAACGTCTACCTGTTGTCGTTATGAATATCAAGCAGAATAATTATTTAAAAATAAAATTAACAATAAAAAAAAACTTCTTCACAGGGAATCGAACCCGGGTCTACCGCGTGAGAGTCTGGTTTGCTTACTACTTGACCACTGAAGAATATGTAAATTGTTTATCTATAACGTCAAATGTATTACATAATTTTTGCTTAAAAGGAACTAAAGTTCCTACCGTATGTCCCGCGACACGTTTTACCTTTTTTTTTTTAAATACGTTTAGTCACTGATCCAGTCTCAATAAATACTTTTTTCAATTTTGTGCACTACTAAACAGCAAATACGGCGATCTGTATGTCTCCGATTAACTATTTCTATTACTTCTCGTTCACTTCTATCATTGTAACCACAAAAAAGTACAATTTCAACTTGGTCTTCAATAGTTAAATTGTTGAATATTTGGAACATTTAGTATTCACTATTTCATACAAATGTTGCTGACTGACATATATAAATTTAAAAATCAAAGCCTACTTGCGACTCGTTGATTTCATTTTGTTAATAAATGAAATTATTAAGCACAATTTTACATTACTTTCAAAAGCTGTAACTCCAGAACGGGTTAAGTTATCGACTTCGAATTTTTACTTTGCAATATGTTTGAGTCCTTGGTTTTGTTTACCATGTTGCCATTTTTAAAATTTGTCTACATTCTAAGTAAAAAATTAATTTTGTGTTTTTTGGCAAAGAAAAATTAACATTGAGTGCCTTGAAAGTGGTGATTAAGCTATGAAAATTTGTGCCAAAATACTGTTTTTGATACTGAATCTAACAAAAAATATTTAAACAAAATCGGTTGAAAAATGCGGATATTACGCTGGTGCTTCCAAACAAAATGGGTCACACTGTATACAATTTTTTCCACTACTAGCCAAATTTAAGACAAAAATTCAAAATAATTCACAAACGCACCACGAGAAACGTTTACCCCGTCGTCTGACTGACAAGTACACTGTCAGTTTTCGATATATTATGAACGTACTCCGTATGTCATCAGTCATTTTTGGTTGAGCGCGAATTTGTGTGTAGGTACTTGTCAGTCAGATGACGGGGTAAACGCTTCTGGAGGATTATTTTTAAGTTTCTTCTTAAATTTGGCTAGTAATGGGAAAAATTGTACATACACCATGGTGGTGAAGTCATTTATAAACCTCGCACCTCATTCCCCTCGGTTAATAATAATAGTCTTCACCACCTTGGAGTATAATATACTATTATTATCTTTCGGTAGATGTTATTATTTATACAATTTCATCATTACCCATAACAATTGATTAGAAAAAAATATTAAAAACTGTGAATTACATGCGTTATATAAAAAAGTTTTCATTTTGATCAGATTTTTCTAAAGCACTGTACAGAAAATCGGAGAAAAAATTACATATTTCACACGGCAGAGAATCAGATTTATAACTATTTTCTAATAAAAGTCAGAACAAAATTCCAATGTATTTGTGTCTGTGTATTAAATTGAGCAGAAAACCATTTCTGATTTTCATTTGAAATTGTTGCTTCACCATTTTCAATTCGACTCTATCTAACTTGTCGATGTTGTTGAATGTATGTGTTGCAGTCACTCTTTGATTCCAACAGTAAAGTAGGATCGACATTTGCAATCGTCGAAATTCAATGGCCCATGATAAACTCATGGTGACCGGTTAGAAGTTTTTATTGTTTTTATCCTTTTGTAAACAAAAAAACCTTAATCTGATCTCAATATATTCAATAACAAAATCTTAGTAAAATAATTCAACAATCCATATCTCCTTTTCAGATTATAAATTTCAAAAAAAAATAATAACTGTGACGTTACTCCTATAGAATAAACAAACACAGACCTGTCATTTACCCTCAATTGAAATAACTACAATAAAATAAATCATTTTACATACAAGAAAAAAATATACAATCAAATTAAAAATGAGCGAAAACTATGACGAAAAGTAACAAAATTAAAAAATCACTTCTCTGGAAATTGGTAGCAGAGCTGTAACAATTTATAAAAGATCCAATATACACCAATTTAATCCTTTACCCTGGATGTACAGGTTAAAAAACGTATGGGTTAATAATTATTATTTCATTCAACTTAACCTTCCTTGTAGATTCAGTAACACTCGACTTTATCATCAATGACTTCACGTTAGATTTATGGGGTGGGAATTATTTTATAACACTTTTTTTTTATATGAAAATTAGACAACTTTTTCTGTGATCTTTTTCAAAAATGTCATTGAAAAATAAATCACCTATGAAGATAAATGTTTATCTTATTTTTACAACTGAAAAAATATATAACTTTTACAATATTAGAGCTACTTGTTAACGTTGGAGCTAGTTGTTCTCCACCAGTATGTATAATAGCCCAAGAGATGGAACCAATTTTTAGGTAGTTATTTGAGTCAAGCTGAAAATTTGCACTGTTCCTCTCCTATAATACCTATTATATGGGGTACAAGAGAAGATCACGATCTCTCTAAGCCTAGGGAAGCATGCTACTGTCTTTCAGGCAGAGGTAATGACGGTGCAATGCTGTGCAGAAGATTTGATAAAACGAGAGGTGGATAGCCAAAGAATCGTCATCTACTCCGACAGCCAAGCAGCACTTAAGACGATATGGTCTTATAGGATAACATCAAATCTGGTGTGGGAATTTCGCAAGGCTCTCAACAGACTATATAGGTAGTCATAATAGAGTGACCATAGTCTGTGTACCAGGTCACCAAGGAATAAAAGACAATAAAAAAGGCAGATGTATTAGCCAAGCAGGGAGCAACGGAGGTCATGATAGGGTCAGATACTTCCTGTGGAATTGCTAAATGACTAAATAAAGAGAGCATCCACAAATGGATAAACAACCAGGCGTTGCGTTGGTGGTACGGAACCCCATGACAAAGGCACGCTAATTTATTCCTTAAAAGCCCGTCGGCCAAACTGTCACACGACCTACCATGTCAAAGTCGGTCGGATATTGTAGGCTGAAGAAACATATGCACACAATTGGCCTAGCATATGACTAGTCTAGGAGAAATCGGCGCATGAGTACCGAAAACAATTCCACCTCAATTTTTTTAATCGATCCTCTTCAAATTGACCTACTGATGATATAAATGCATGTTGCCATTGGGCAACCAGGTGCCATATTGTTTAAACCGAAATTGCTTAAACAATTGCAAGGAATTGTTATTTTTCACCGGACAAATTTTTTTCATATTCTCCATTGAAATACCAAAGAAAAAGGTCCTATGACATTTCACAATAAAGTTGATATTTCCAAAGATATGAATTTTTTAACGTTCGAAAAATCTCAAATTTGGGTACTTTCGACATATGAAAAATACAGGGTGTTTTCAAATGACACCTACAACGTTAGCATGTAGATTCCTATCGTAAAATTGGACGAAATGATTCAAGGATTAAGGGGTTTAGAAGATTTACTTTTCGAATTACAGGGTGTTGAAGTTTTGAAAAATTAAATGCACATACTCTGTGAGTGCGAAGGCCTAGCAAGGGTGCGGTTTCACTTACTCGGAGAAGAAAAACCGGGGGCAGAGAGCTAAGCAAGGGAGGCGGTATCCAGGATAATAAGTCTAATAGAAAGAATAAAGCTAGATATCGAACTGTAAATATAGGGAGGACCACAATAGATCTGCAAAGGTCGCAGTGGGATAGGACAAAGAACCACTCCAATTATATTTTTGGCAAAACTTATTCACATCTCAAAAATGTATGCGTTGACTTAGCCCCTCTACTCAGGCAGGTCTACAATTCGGTGTTTGGGGTTTAAGTTTAAAGATTTCAGCTTGCCTCGAATACCTATGAAAAACTTGTTGCCTGCTAGATAAATGTAGAATTCTCTTACCTCTGTAACATATAAATGAAGTTAAATATGCAGTTGAAGGTGGTTAGCAGGAGATCGGCTGTACTAAGGTTAACGAGGAAATAGTTGGTTACGGTCCTCATCCTCCGGTGAGCTGAAACAAAGATGGATATATCTCGTCAAAGGAAATTATTTTCAGTTCGGATACGAGAAATAAGGATACCGAATTGATTGGATGAAACGTTTTTGTCTTTTCTAAATGAACCTTGATAATGTTTCAATTACCAAATTGGAGAAAAATAAAACCGTTTGTGTTGAAAGTCATTGTTGAGTTTTAATGTATACAGGGTGTCCCACGACGATTAAGACAAGTAATATATCAGAATTGGGCAGTAGTAGATAATTATAAATTTGGGGGTGTAAATTAGAGCAAATGTTGCATCTTTTCTTGTTATTGTGTTACCCAATGAGTTATTTGTTTTTGGTCACGTGAAGTCGCATTCAAAATTATTAATGGGACAACCTGTATATTTGTGCCTTTCTGTGTTCCTTTCTATAAAACAAATCCAACTAACTGGCACACTTGGGGTCTAAAGTAATTAATTCAAGAGCTACGGGTATTTAAAGGATTGTAAGTTAAAACATTCATAATTGAATCCCCTGTAATTTTCGGCAATCTTACATTCGTACGTAATGATTAAGACAAACCAATATTGTCTTATTGGCACTTTTGTCATTATCATGGCAAACTTGACAATAGGTAGTCTTTTTTATAAGATTTGCTATGCTACTAACTTTTTAATCGATAGAGGAAAGTCACCAAATATGGAATAGTATCCTAACATGGAATGCCTTCATTTCTCTAAGACTATAAGTATGAAACGCAGAACTCGACCATCTTCTGTTTCATTCGGTCTACTAACTATCGCACCCACACCATCGAGTCAGTTGCGCGAATGCTTCACGTGTGGCAGGCGTGTTTTGTTTGGTTGTCGTGCAGAAATTTTTAAAGGTAGGTAATAAACGAGTATTACCAGCTGTTATGTTTGTTTACGTAAGTGTTATACTATTTAGTATATGTGTATTATGTTTATTTCACCATTTTGTGATCTTTTGTCATTAAAATATTGTGACTTTAAAAAATATTTAGAAGAGTTTGAAATAGTATAAAAATCCAAATATGGACAGTCGTCGGTGTCTATTAATTATGGAATATTAAATTAAATGCTTGATGTGTGGGCTCTGGGTACATTATGATTGTGCTGGTCCAGAGTTTGATACTTGGATCTGTGACTTTTGCAAGTAATTATGTAGCTTCTTTCATTTATCACAATATATTATATTTATTTAATTGATCTCAAAGATATTAATGTCCATTTTTGTAATTGTTATGTTGATTTATGCTTATATTCCATAGGTATATGGATACCTATTCCATATTTGGTTACTCATTTGTTATTTTGTTTTTTGTGTTAGATTTTAATTTGATAACTAATATATAAGATTAAAGGCTGTTAATTACTACATATAAATGTATGACTGATTAGTAAAAACATTAAACTGATTTAATTTATATGAAGTTTTTTTTTATATTCCAGAAACAAAATGGTATTCCATATTTGGTGACTTTCCTCTATTTAATGGGTAAACGAGTTTTTGTGGAAAAAACACAATTTTATGTAATTTTACTCCATGATATACAGGTCGTTCCCTTATTAACTTTCAAGTATTATTAAAAATTATAATATTGGTTTGTCTTAATCATTACGTACGAATGTAAGATTGCCGAAAATTACAGGGGATTTAATTATGAATTTTTTAACTTACAATCCTTTAAGTACCAGTAGCTCTTGAATTAATCACTTTAGACCCCAAGTGTGCTAGTTAGTTGGAATTGTTTTATCGGGAGGAACACAGAAAGGAACAAATATACAGGTTGTCCCATTAATAATTTTGAATGGGACGTCACGTGATCATAAACAAATAATTTATTGGGTAACACAATAACAAGAAAAGATGCAACATTTGCTCTAATTTACACCCCCAAAATTATAATTATACAGGGTGTTTCAAAAAAAGGTAACACCGTCTCTAGGATAGGTAAAAAACTGAAAAATAATTGTGGTTTGCTTAGTAAAATTTTTTTCTAACGCCATCCGTTTTCAAGATAAAGGGCGTTGAAGAAAATAAAAAATTACACATTTCTTACGATTTTGCCGAAACTACTGGCACCATT
>CAJUYH010002678.1:0-38214 GCA_910591685.1 Galerucella tenella
AGCTTTATGTGTTTGAGTGAATAAATGTTCGTTTATTCCCACACAATTGTGTCTGTATAAACGATGGCAGTTTTACTAATTGTTAAATGATAAATGTCAATTGTTAAATGCTAATTGATAATTGTTAAATGTAGCTGCATAAACCAACACTTAGATAGAAATGTAATAATTCATAAAATAAGTCTTTTTTCCTCTGATACACATTTTATAAAAATTAAAATTCTAATACTGCTAGTGACATCTATTATGTAGAGGTATAGCTAGGGAGTTTACAAACGTGTCGACTACAAAGGGATTTACATTATGAAGGGTGCTCGATGTAGATATCTATGGTAGATATGGAAGAGCGGCCATGCTTAGTCCAATTTGTGTGTATGCCTGTCAACTAGACGAGTGCTTATTTACCCGACTCGTCACCAACATTGTCAAATTTAGTAGTAACATAATAATATTGAAGTAAATATGTAAATATCAGAAAATAAGAAATAGAAAGCTAAAAAAACAAGAAAACCCATGCTCAAACCCGGTTGATCAAAGTGTAACTATGTATAAAAATATCAAAAAATGAGATATAGAAAATTAAAAGAAAAAACAAGAAAACCCAGGCCCAAACCCGTTTGATCAAAGTGTGACTATGTATAAAAATATCAGAAAATAAGAAATAAAAAACTTAAAAAAAAACAAAAAAACCCAGGTCCAAACCGGGTTTCGAACTCATGACCTCTGGGTTGTAAACTGAGTATTCTACCAACTGGGCCAATCTGCTCAGATACAGTCACAGGTTATTGGCTGCTTGGACGCATGCGCAATCGCAAAAGCCACATGTTACTACTATATTTGACAACGTTGGTGACGAGTGGGTAAATAATCTCTCGTGTCAACTAGACGGGAAATTCAGAATATAGGGTGGCTAATTAGTATGATGAATTGTAACAAAAAAGTTAACTAAAAATTTAAGTTATAGCTCTTTAAGCTTCATATTTCAAAATTAGTTACAATGTTGCTGGGTGTACCATAACTCCATTATAACTACTTAGGTATTACGATTTTGAAGGAAAATTGGTTATAACTTTTACTAATCACCTTTAGCTCAAAGATAAAGGAGAAAGAAGAATAAGCTGAAACATGGAATAGCAAAGGAAGACTATCGACAATTCCACATTCAAACTAGTGACGCATCTGCAAAATAAGTTGCATAATTTTAGTGAATTTTTTTTTTTTCGGTCAATCTGCAGACTAAATCCAAAATGATATGATATCTCCATTCCCTACTCTATCCGGTACAACAAAAAACGAATGATAATAAATTTCAAATTTAATTTTTTTGTATTGATTTTTGCTTTACATCAACTGTACGGAAATGTTTATCTGTTGTGTTTAAAGTCCTTCCCCTTTAAATCCCAAACCAGTAAATTTTTATACCAGCCTTGACGTTTCCGTCTTCGTTCGTAAATAATAATTTCATTGTAATAAGGGGTAACGGTAGTAGAAAATCAGTCATGAAGGTCGCCATGTTTTTTTTACAAATGGCATCTATGTAAAAAAGCATGGGGGTGCCCATGTCTGATGTTTTCCTACCGTTCCCCTTAAATAGTTTACAACATTGTAATATGACAAAAACGTTACCCACAGCAACGCGTGGCCGGGTCAGCTAGTATTATTATATACCTATTAAAAGATAATAAGTATGATGTTGAGTATCGATAATGATAGTGTGCACAGTGAAGTTAGCCATGTATGTAAGACGTGGAAGTGATTCTTTGATCTCATGAACCTGCCTAAATCACATTATCATGCCTAGTAAATAAAAATTTCGCTGCCTAGGCAGTGGAAGTGTTACTTCTATGATCGATAAGTGTCACTAAAACTTACGTTGTCAATCAGAGAAAAACTCGTTTTCTTGGACAATTGAATTGATTAATTGTTAGACAAACTCATTAAAAGCTTTTTTAATGTTACGTTTGGGTGTTGCTGTAAAGATGAGAACAGTTATGAGAAATTAGATTGAAATTTATGCAAATTGTTAGTTGATGTGTAATATTATACGAAAAATTAATATTTCTGTTTTTTTGCGAAATAACTTTCTCAGATCCATGAGATTTATTTAAATTACAATAAAAATAAAGGGCATTATAAGACAATGGTTGGATTTGTATCCTACTCCATGGAAAATAAACTCAAACCAAATTCATAACAACCTGAAATTTTGAAACAAAGTGTTATAAAAGGGTTCATGATATTTTGGAAAATATTAGTGTTAGTGTACTTAAGGAGGTCTTTTTGTCTCTCTCAGAAATAGGAAATTTTGAAGTAGGTACTTTTAATTTCAATTTAATTTAGCACTAATCGGTGCACAATATTTTTGGTTAACCGTTCTTTAGCTAACACAAATAGGTTCGAGGGTTTTCCTACACGTGAACATGCAACCCATGAGAAAAACATGGATTTTCCAAATCTAAACCACAAATGGACATTGTTTGGCCTTGAGACTTATTTATAGACATGGCAAAAGCTAAACGAATTGGAAACTGTAACCTTCTGAAGGGCGAAAAATGCTATGAAAAAAAGCTGATCAGAACTGAAAACTACGTTCAAATATACCATTATATTAATTTATATTGAAAAAACGTATTCATTTCTGAAATTTATTCCTAGGTAGGAACAATAACAATGCAAATTTTACTGTAGGTACGTGTAATCTAGGAAGCGCTGACAAACTAATAAATGTTTGACAGTAACTGTTATTGAGTAGTGAAGAGAAAATAGACACAATATTAAACAAGCACAAAACCTATTTTTTCAATGTAAATGGATGCAATTGCATATTTGAACGTAATGTCCAGTTTTGATCAACTTTTTTGAATAACATTTTTCGATATTGTCAAATTTACTCTCGAGTAAAACTCATATTTTTTGAAGAACCTCGTATAATACTGAAAAAAATTGATATCTGATGATTGTATTTGAGATTTTATGACATGCAGAACTTCTTATGAAGAATAACTTTTTTTCGTAATCAACAATAAAAAAGTTTCCCGTATGGTGCAAACTTAAGTGGACACATTGTATATTAAGATTATTAAGTAGCTATTCAATTTTAGGTCTAATCGACAATAATAATTTCAAAAAACGATATAAGTAATCATTACCTATTTTATACAATTAGAAAAAATATTAAAAATGCTATATACCTAGGTTATGGAAAACTTTTTATTTTAATTTGATTTTTATAGACAGAAAAAGTCGGAGGAAAAATATAGGTATGTTTCACACGGCAGAGAATCAGATTTACTGCATCGGCAATGAAATGCTAGCCGCAATAAATCTGTTACTTCTCTGTCTATGTAAATAAATAACTATTCTTTCAGTGTCACTTTTTGATATTTCAATTGAAATACTTCTCAAAAACATATCGCTAGGTAACGTAATGTTCTCCAGAAAAATAGGGAACCACCGCATGGCAACCATCGAACGGCGACACGGCTCCATGAAACGGAGGGTTCCGGGACGCAATTCTTGAAAACCGGTCAGAGGGGAAAGTAGTGACCGAATGTCATATTATCGTGGAATGATGTATCGTCATTATCAGTAGTTGGTGCAAATTTTGTCAACTCTTTGAGGAATAAGTAATAAGTATTGCACATACTATAAGTAAACAGAATTCTTGTTATCGGAAACTACCATAATATTGTACTGTAATGTATGTAGAACTTGATGTAAAAATATTTTGAAAATAAGAGTGTACTTAGAAATTTATATTATCAGCAGGAAAAGATAAGCATTGACTATAGATTTTGTTTATCAACCTCCATAAGTTAATTAAAATTGCAATTAAGTTTGTTGGAATATAATACTTCATTAAAAGTACAATAGGTAATAAACAACAAAACAAAACAAAACAAAAATTGTGATGAAGATTGAACTAATCAATATTTTTTAAATAAATTACTACAAAACTGATAAATGTCGTTGTCAGTTGTATAAAAAAACTGTGTGAATTGGACGGCAATCTGATGAATCACCAGGCAGCAGAAATATCAACTTGAATCTAAATTGCTTCTCTCATATTAGTTTGAAAGCAAGCTCACACCCATACTATCACTTATGCCTTGTCTCTTAATTCTAGAGCCCGTCTGTGACAAAATTCTCACATTTTTATAAATTATATTGGAATGGTTTCCGTGATCGACCGTTGTTGATGTAGGTACTTTATGTTCCAAGTATCACCGCAAAAAATAATCTAGAGGGGTTAAGTCGGGCAACCTAACTTGCCAATAAATCTCTGAATATCTACGGATTAACTTTCTAGATATCAAGTTTCAACGTACATGCTGCGCTATCTTGTTTGTACCACATATCTGTTGCCATTCATGTATATTGGTAAAGTTATATTCAATATCCAAGAAACTGATCTGACCTGAGATGGGATAATGACATGCAATAAAGCCGTGACAGGGTCGTATTTATTTTGTTGGCGAATAATAAATTATTACCTGAAAACTCTATAAAGACTTTTGGGTTATTCTTATTATAGTACTTCATTTTTTATCTTTTTCATCAGGTATAAGTAGTGCGGCTCTGAACTTTGAATCCGAAAAGATTTATGGTTTTATTGAATCTCAAGCATGAGTCGAGTAAGTTTCTCCGGTATTAAAAAGAACTATAGATGAGCAAGAAAATCAAACAAATTAGTTTTTTTGGCATCTTTGTAAATGACAAAATAACTTTGTTTCAGATTGTTAGCAGATATAATGGATACACAGAAAGAGTTCATAGCAATTTTTATTAAGGGGAATCTATCGGCAGCGATTTGACAAAATATCGAAGTATTTTTGGCAAAGAATTTTGAGGTAATGAATGTATTGAAAATTAAGGAAAAAATATATCATGTAGATTAATGTTGAACTTAGAGTTCCCATCGAATAAAAACTTTGAAATGCTAACCAAATTTTGTTGGAAAAAATACGAATCATGAGGTAATTACACATATTAAGCAAAGTTTGAGCCCTTGTAAAGAATTAAATATGGATTAAATGGAAAAACTAATTGATAAGAAGTCTAATTTGAAGCTTTATGAATACTATATAAAAATCTCAGAATCCTCAAATTACTTCAATTTTAGGAAAAAATATATCATGTAGATTAATGTTGAACTTAGAGTTCCCATCGAATAAAAACTTTGAAATGCTAACCAAATTTTGTTGGAAAAAATACGAATCATGAGGTAATTACACATATTAAGCAAAGTTTGAGCCCTTGTAAAGAATTAAATATGGATTAAATGGAAAAACTAATTGATAAGAAGTCTAATTTGAAGCTTTATAAATACTATATAAAAATCTCAGAATCCTCAAATTACTTATGACCGTACAATTCCTTATTGAAATTCGGTTGCTACCACTAAAATATCCGATAAAACTGGACCGCTTGGCTACCTACATGTTGCGGAGCTTTCATATTTCTAATAAAATTTTCGTTATGTGAACTTAAACGTGAGGACGTAGGAAACAAAAAAATATACAAAGCATAATTGTGCAAGGTCGAATTTGGTAGATGCCCCTTAAGTCATTGGATGATAACCTATTACATTAAAATAATTATTTGACATTGCAAACACGAAAAAATGTGACAAAAGTACAAAAATAGTTATTTATGTATTAAGAGCGAAAAGTGATACATTATTGGTTGAGAGTAATGGTTACCACGCGACGCGAAGCTGAGCGCGGTAGTTACTCGAAAGCAATAATGTCACGTTTTTGCTCGTAATACATACAACATTTTTTCTGCAATCACTTAATTGTTTGTTTGTTTGTTTCTAGTATCGGATGTTATGGGCAACGAGCGTTTTGCCATTTTTTACGCTCGGCGAGCGTAAAGTAACTCCCCTCCAGAAACGACAACTTTTCGTTGTCAACGGCAAGCGAAAAAGCCTACTTTTCAATGTGATTGTAGAAAAATTATATTGTCCACTACATGGCAGATTTTTTGTTATAAAACTACCACAAGATCTCAACCTAAAAAAATGTTTTCCCCATTTTATTTTCAAACGGATCCCTAATCATCGTCGACCCTTGGGGGTCGATATAGACCACTGCTTCAAATCATCGAAGTCAGTCGGAAGTGTCACATAAGCTAGATTTTTCAAGTTATGCCAATTATGTTAAATGTATCGTTGAATTTATTTATGAAAAATTCATTCAAAAATAAAACATTATTTACACTCTTGAAACATTTCTGTTGGAGTCACATAATCGCAAATGAGAGGAAAATTGGGAGACTTTTTATAATAAATAGGAGCATCCGTTTCAACTGCTCATAGAAATATAGCTGGAAAATTTCATACTTGTCATGTAAAAATTTTTCTAGATATTGGATTGGCTAAAATTTTTCCGTAAATTCTGAGTATACCTGACCTATGAATATTGAAAATATAGGTATATTTGTATGATGGTAATTTACCAAATGACTGGAGAATTAGAAATTTATTAGAATTCTGCTATAGTTTTTAATGAAAAGAAAGGTATGCTTCAATAATTTTTTAATGGCCCAGTATAAGCCCCATCAAATGAATGTCAAATAATAAAAATTGATTTGTTGATGTGAATTTAATAATAAATGTTTCTTTTTCTTCAATCACATTGAAAAGTTGGGTTTTTCACTTGCCATTGACAACGAAAAGTTGACGTTTCTTGAGGAGAGTCACTTTACGCTCGCCGAGCGTAAAAAATGGCAAAACGCTCGTTGCCCATAACAACCGATACTACAATACTACAAACAAAATTGTATTGACAGTGACAGATATAAAAGTTTGAAACATATTTGAATTGGCATATTTAAACTGACAGATTTTAAAAATTTTCATGAATTCTACTTTATATTTGTTTTTAATAGTTACAATTAAGTGATTGCAGAAAAAATTTTGTTTGTATTACGAGCAAAAACGTGACATTACTTCTTCCGAGTAATGACCATTACTCTCAAGCAATAATGTATCACTTTCCGCTCTTAATACATAAATAACTATTATGTTAACTTTTGGGTTTTTTCCTTATACTAGTAAAAAAAATAGTGTACCTAACACTTGCGTAAAGTGAGGGGTACAATCCATCAATTCTTCTTCGGAGGACACATTTCTCTCAATTTATTATTCAACTTAATATCCATCCGACTTTATCTGACTTTATATTGGTGACAGTTGTGAAATGTAATGTTCAGAACGAAGCAAAGATTTATTAATTTTGATCGGGATATGATGGTTGTAAATAAAATAGTATACAACAGGCTTGTCATGCTTCAAACACCCGAAATGATAATACTTAGCAGCATTTACAAGAATTATTTCAACAATGTACCTTGTCATAAACCTTATTTTATTATGAACATTAATAATTTCCAATTATCACTTTCCAATTGCCAATGTCAAGTTTCCATTGAAATCATTTATTTTGATACATACTTTTAAACTATACCTACATACCTACAGCTGTTTAATAGCCCATAATATCATTAGGTACCTACATAACGCAGATATAACCAAGACAAGTTTGATATCGTTCAATCTGTTTTTCAAAGATCAATCCAAAAATGTAATAATTTCTCCCAATAAAAAAAAATTTGTGGTCACGTGATCCAGAGGAGAGGTAAAATAGAAGTAATTTCATAATAAATATATTCAGTGCTTGAAACTGCCAAATTTCATTCTTACATTCGAGCAGTTTTTGAGAAGTTTTACCGTCAAAATCTCGTAGGATCAAATGAAAAAAGATTTTCCGCCAATAGAAACTATTGCGAATGGCAATATTCATAATTCAGGCTTTTACTAAATTTTTTGGAATGAGATGATGCATATAAAATATTCAAGATTTCAGTGAGTTGAAAGAATTGAATTGACATGATGGGTAAATAATAAGATTTGTTTTCAAATACCTTTATGTGAAAAGTCGCTTCATACGAAAATCACTACCACAATAACTGAAGAATCAATTATAAACACGAGCAGCTGAATATTATCGAATTATAAATTGATCAAATAAAATGGTATTAATTAGCAGTTTCTGCCGATAACATTTTATAAACAAAAAAAAATAAATTCTGAGCTTATTTACCTAGACAGCAAAACAGAAGTTGAAGTATCCAGTTGTAATTCATTTTTTGAACTGAAAATATATAGGAATGAAACTTACGATAAACGCATTCGTGTGTCTACATTTTATCGACATTATGGTGAAATGTTGCACAAGTGAAGCAAGATTGTTGTACTCTATCTTCTTTTATTATTAAACTGTATTACACAGAGCTGGAATAAGAACATTTACTATTGTAATGTTTTTCTTATTTATTTAAACAGTTTTTAACGCGGGATAAAATTATACACTCACTATGGCTAATTACTACTGATTTATTAAAGAAACACTTACACACTATAATAAACTTAATTTATATATACACTACCTACTTAATGTATATTAATTTATCTACTTTCGGTATAACAATTGTTCTAATTTATCTTCTATTTATATTCACTTTCTGCTCACTCACTGTATACTGAAACTGTTTACCGATTCACTGTATACTGAACAACTTCCACATTCACTCGAAAACCCGTTTGAAAGGTTGCATTCATTGTTTGCGACAGGACCGGCTTCTGAATTAGTGAGTTCGTAACATTGCCCCCTCCTTAATAGTAAGTTCCTCCTGGAACTCCTGTGTAGCCGGGACTGGATGTTTAAATCGGCAACTGGATCCATTCCTACACTTTCCGGTCGTATGGAAATAACAGGGTACTGTCTTCATCGGATACTGATTACGTGGGGAATAGCTGCAGATTAAAATGTGGACATCGGTATCTTCGAAGATCACTTCCACCATATTCCTAATGATTCGCCAATTCAACTGGTTGCTCTCTATCTTAGACATCGCTAGTTTCTTCACGTTGGATTCCAGCACGTGGTCTCGAAGCGCTTCCCACACATTCCGGTAGGTGGATCGATCTTGAAATTCGTCCTTTGTTACGAGATAGGAGATATGTCGTGAATTGTGTTTGAATTTCAGTGTCTTGCCAGGGGTTGGAATCTGTTCTGAGAGTTTTTCTGATTGTCCAAACTTCTTTCGAAAGACGAATGCCAAACCTCGTGCATTTTTGATATTGGCTGGGATGTTGTGTGCCAGTGAATAGTCTTCCGGGAGCGTGAACAAATCTTGTCGCTACTCTGTAGTAACTCCAAATCTAGCTTCACCGGTACCTCCATATGCGCCCATAAATTCTTCGAAGGCAGGGTCAGGATCTTCCGGATATGGTTTACTCCTTCTTCTTTGTCATGGTCTCCTTCGAATGGCGCTAGTCGATTTTGGTGGACTACTTTCGGTTTTCCATTGGGAATCTTACTTATGCGATAGATGACGTCGTTGATTTTCTTCTTGATTAAGTATGGACCCTCCCAAGATTTTTGTAGTTTTGGAGAAAAGCCTTTTCTCCTCGTTGGGTTGTGTAACTATACTCTGTCCCCTTCTTTGAAACTGCCTTCTGTAGCCTGCGTGTCGTACCGTTTTTTCATTCTGTCGCTGGCAACTTGGAGATTCGTTCGAACCAATTCGTGTACATCGTCCATCCTTTTTCTCAACTGGATCACGTAGTCTTCTACCGCTAGATCTTCTCCAGGGCGACAACCAAATTCCAGGTCACAAGGAAGCCTCATTTCGCGTCCAAATAGGATTTTCGCAAGCTTCTCACCTGTGGACTCATTGATGGCAGATCGATACGCCAATGCAAATAGGGAAAGGTACTGGTCCCAATCTCTCTGGTGGCTGGAAACTACTTTGGACAGGTATTTTCCTATGGTCCTGTTCATTCTTTCGACCATTCCGTCTGACCGTGGATGCAACGCCGTTGTCCTGGTCTTCTTCATTCCCAGCTTCTCACAAATGTCCTGGAATACATGGCTTTCGAAATTCCTTCCCTGATCGTTGTGAACTTCCAAGGCTATATCGGCTATATAATAAATTATTTTACCAATACATCCGCGACCGTTGTGGCCTCTTGGTTCGGAATCGCGTAAACTTCTACCCATTTGGTAAAATAATCCATCACGACCAGAATGTATTTACCACCATTTTCTGTCGTCGGAAATGGTCCAGCGATATCTAATGCGATCCTTTCGAATGGGCTTCCAACATTATATTGTTTCATGGGAGCCTTTCTCTTGCGATGTGGTCCATTACTCGTAGCACAATTCGTACACTTCTTACACCAGTCCTTCACATCGTCGGAGCTGTTCATCCAATAAAACCTTTCACGGACTTTCTGAAGGGTTTTCTTCACTCCCAGATGACCTCCTGATGGACTGTCGTGTAATTTCCTCAGTACCTCAGCTACTCTCGATCTCGGGATAACTATTTGTCGTCTATTTTCGAAACCATCATCGTTTTCAAGGACTTGTTTCAACAGGCCTCCTTCTAGGACAAGGGAGTCCCACTGAGCCCAATATGCCTTCAGTGTTGGTGAAAATCTTGACACTTCTTGCCAGGTAGGTCGCCGGTTTTCTTGCTTCCATTGCCGGATCATCTTTAGGTGTGGATCATTATCTTGATCTTCTCTAGTCCTGGTGGGTGACCATTCTTCATTGCTGATTGTAGTTCTTGAAACTGCAGCTTCCTTAGATTCCACTTTGTTGCAGTGGGAACAGTCTGGTTGGCACGGTCGTCTAGACAGGGAGTCGGCATTTCGGTGACTCACACCAGCCCGATGCTCGATGTTGAAATCGTATTCTTGGAGTCGTTCAATCCATCTAGCGATCTGGCCCTCGGGGTTCTTGAACTGCATCAACCACTTGAGTGCTGCATGATCAGTCCGAATTAAAAATTTCTCTCCATAGAGATACTGATAGGAGTGTTCCACAGACTTCACTACCGCCAAAAGTTCTTTTCTCGTGACGCAGTAGTTTCATTCTGGTTTGGAGAGGACTTTACTGAAATATCCCAGCACTCTTTCTTAAATATCCCAGCACTCTTTCTTGGCCTCCTTGGATCTGTGAGAGTACCCCTCCAATTCCTAAGTTGCTTGCATCAGTGTCAAGAATGAAGTCTTCTTCTGGTAACGGATATCCTAGTATCGGTGCCGTGGTTAAATGTCTCTTGAGGGTTTCAAAAGCAGTTTGACAGTCTTTATCCCAATGAAAAGTTCTTGTTTCTTCTGTGAGTCGAGTTAGTGGCTTGGCAATATCTCCAAAGTTCCTTATGAACCTTCGATAGTATGTGCAAAGTCCAAGAAAACTCCTGACTTGATGTTTGTCTGTTGGTTGCGGCCATTGCTTAATGGAAGCAATTTTCTCTTGATCTACTGCCACTCCTTCGTTACTCACGACATGACCCAGATAGTTGACTCGGTTTTGGAATAACTGACATTTCTTCGGGTTTAACATAAGCTGAGCCGCTTGAAGTCGTTTGAATACGTCTTGCAAATTCTTCAGGGGTTCTCGAATGTCTTACCTAATACTACGATGTCGTCTAAATAGACCAGGCAAATTTTCCAAGATAACCCTCTCAAAAAACTTTCCATTAGTCTCTCAAATGTCGCGGGCGCATTACAGAGCCCGAAGGGCATGACGTTGAACTGCCATAATCCGGATCCGGTAGGGAAAGCAGTTTTTTCTTTGTCTTCTGGGTCCATTTCTACTTGCCAATAGCCGGACTTCAGATCCAAAGTGGAAAACATTTTACTGCCAGCCAAAGTGTCTAGCGTATCGTCGATCCGAGGCAGAGGATAGCTGTCCTTTTTCGTCACGTTATTCAGCTGGCGATAGTCCACGCAGAATCTGGTAGTTCCATCCTTTTTCTTGACGAGCACTACTGGAGACACCCATGGACTAGTAGATGGTTCTATTACTTTTTCTCCCTCCATCTCTTTAATTATTCTTTCAGCTTCCTCTCTCTTCGCTTGCGGTAGCCTTCGAGCTGATTGTTTAATTGGCTTGGCATTACCAGTATCGATTTTGTGTTTGACGGCTGATGTTCTACCAGTCTTCCCTCCTTTTGGTACGAATAGGTCTGGATACTGCAAGAGGAATTCTCTCATTCTCCTTTTCTCAGCACGATTCAAGGATTGGCCAGCTATTGACAACATCTGTTCGAATCTGTCATTAGAATTGTCGGTTGTCGTTGTTTGACGAACTACAGACGTCACCGGTGTGCAACATCCAATTCTGGTTTCCTTCTTGAGGGTAATTGGGTAATCGTTTACGTTTATAGCACGTAATGGGATCTCCTTCGCTGACGTAACCAGTCCTTTTCCAATTAGCACTCCTTTACCAACCTCTTCGTCGTGGTTCCAAGGTTCCATCATAACCGGTGTACCTTCTTCCATGATCCCCTGTAGCCGCGCTACTATCATGGTTTCGCTTCGTGCAGGAAGAACAGTATCTTCCTGTACAGCTGCCAACACCGTTCTGCTTTCATGTGGATGAAGGAATACTTCTTAGGAACCCACCTTGATGGTTCTGTTTCTAAAGTCTAGCTGGAAACCATGTAAATTCATTACGTCCATTCCCAGAATCACGTCTTCTTCGATGTCAGCTACGATTAACGTATGCGTAAATTTTTCTTCACCAATTCCCAATTGGATTTGCGTCTCTCCATGAACATTGGCACTCTCCCCTATTGCGGTCCGGAGTCGCAGCCTCGTTGGCAGAAGCTTCTTAGATTTCATTATCTCTGGCCGTATAATGGTTCTAGCTGCTCCAGTATCCACCAGCAGAGTATATTTCCTACCATTCACTTCGCCATCCACATATACACTGTCATTACGGCATCTGATAGAGGCTATCAGTATGAGAGGGTTTTTGGAACGATCCTGGGTCGGTGCTGCCCCCTTGTGGCCGACCTATTCTAGTTTTTCCTGGGACTGGGGTTCTTGGTTTGCTGGAGTTCTAGGGCGCTTACACGAGCTGCGTACATGCCCTAGCTCGCAACAATTCCAGCATCTAATCTTCCTCGGCTTTCGGTCTACCATGCTTTTTATCCAGTTGACTAACTGGTCAAATCTATCTTCGTCACCCTCTTCTTGAACGGTCCTTACTTTGTTATATCCTGACCCTTCGTGGCTGCTTCATATTCAAGAGCAGCAGTCAATGCATCGACCAATGTTTTGAGAGGGGTTAATCGAAGCGTCCTCTGCATATCAGGGTTACGTAAGCCATCAATAAAGGCCTGGATTCCTAGACATTCCATCATGTCAATATAGGTAGAGCTGAAGGAGGGAATATTCTGTATACTGGGGAAACATGAATTCACAGCTTCCATGTGCAATCCAAGGGATGGTACGATACATCAGAGAAAGGTTTGAAAAAGTCAATCTCAAAAGGTAGGATACTTGTGATTGTGCATGCAGGTGGAGAAAGAGGATTTATTCCTGATGCCCCATTAATATTCCGTTTAGGTTTGTATTAATTATACAGTGTGTCGCATTTAAGATGAAGGCACTTCCATATTTTCGCTGTTTGAAGAATTACAGATTCGGATTTTTGTAGAGTCATACAGGTTGATGGGCCACATTTCTTGAAATAGTCAACTGAAATCTGAACATTATTGTCAACCTACTACGATTTCACAAACAGGACCGATTCTCGATATTTTGCTTCGCGTTAGAGATATCGAAAAACATTAAAAAAAAAGTTGTTTGGAATATTATTTTAACCCCACATACCAAATTTCATCACAAAATTCGCATTTTAATTTTTTTCATTTATGCATGGATCTGCTCGATTAGCTGCCAATATATTGTTACCCTCAAGATGCGGGTGTATTCGTCGAGGATGATCATTCCGATAAACTTGCATAACACTGCCAGTTTCTTGAAAAGAGCATTCACAGAAGCTGCTTTTCCAAGAGTATTGGGCGAACGTTGGAGATGTCTAAATTTAAACTATGCAGCAACTTCTCTGCTACTACGAGCATTATCACCAAACAACTGGATTATTTAAATTTTTTCTCTTGGAGTCGAGCGCATTTTATTTCTTTGATCACTAACAAGAACTTAGCTGACATTTAAAAACACTGTCGAAATATTATTTTCCATAGTACGCTATTGATAAAATCAAGCAATATCTTGTAATAATAAATGTGTGTGGGCCAAAAAAATGAAAAATACGAGTTTTGTGATCATCTCGGTATATGGGGTTAAAATGATACTCTGAACAACATTTCAAATATTTTTTTTCGATATTTCCACGCGAAGCAAAATATCGAAAAGTGACCCCGTTTGTGAAATCGCAGTGCGTTGAGACAATCTATGGTTGAGACTAGAGTTCAGATTTCAGCAGTGGCGGCTCCTTGAAGGAGTATAGGGAAGCTCAGCCTCCTCAACAATTTATCCAGCAAATAGCACCAGAAATATGTTGTTGATTATTCTTCATTTTATTTCCCGTTCATCTGAAAATTTTCAATTTCACAATAAATTCCACTTTTTCACTACTTATTTTAGAATCTGACAACAGTGCCCTGAGGCAAGACTCCACAAACATTTCTCTCGAAACACGTGCTGCTCAACACAGTTGCCGTTTTTTCTACCAGTCCTATTGCTAATACCGTGAAAAAAGCGCAAATGGCAACACTTTCTGGATGCTTAGCTTCCATCAGTTGCGATGATATACGAACCAATACGATCTACGGAATACAGAATACGAGCGTGGGTTCGAGCGTGCTTGTTTTGTTTTAGAATTTCAGATGATTAGTGGGAATAATTAAGTTTTGAATTTGGTAGACAATAAATCACATTATAAACAACTTTTTTATGAAATTTTAGATACTATTAAAGGTCAAATTGAGATTGGATTTTCCGATTTACATGAATTTCACAAGGTGTTACGACTTATTCGAATGTTTTTTCAAAAGAGTTTTCCAATACACTTTTAGATAACTTAGTTCTGAAATATAATTTTTTTCATAAAAAAGCAATGCACAATGAATTATTTGAACAAAAAAAATTTTCTGGCAAGAGAAACCTATACCTCCACGTTGGTTCTTGCTGGGCAACAATTAATGGAAATTCGTGTATTATTATTATGAAAAACATAATGGAAATTCAACAATTAAAATTATTGAAAAGATAATGAAAATTAAAGAAAAAAAATATTAAAAGCATAATACAAATCCGTTTTGTATTATTTATTCAATAATTTTTATTCTTGAATTTGTACAATGTTTTTCATAATTTTAATTCTTGAATTTCTATTATGCTTTTCATAATTTTAATACTTGAATTTCAATTATGATTCTAATAATAATAATACACGTATTTCCATCATGAAAAACATAATAGAAATTCATGAATTAAAATTATGAAAAACATAATAGAAATTCAATTTACATTATGTATTGAGGTTGCCCACCCTGCAGTAATGCATTTACTATCCGATTTCAGGTACTTGCATTAGATTATTATAGGCAACCTCAATACATAATGGAAATTGAATTTCTATTATGTTTTTCATAATTTTAAATCGGCAATTTCTATTATGTTTTTCGTAATAATAAATTCCTGTATTATTTTTATGAAAAACATAATTTTAATTCATTAACAGAATAATTAGGGATTAAACATTTTTGAAAGAAGAGATATTTTTGTTTTGTTTTTAAAACGATGTTATTAAATACCAAAACGGCGCGCCATAATTAACTATGTCTCATTGTCACAGTGATCTTCAATAAAATTTATTATTTGTTTTAGGTTCTAAAAGTGGAGATTACCATGATGACATTAACCATTCAACTTTATGAAGTGGGTAGTGGGTTCAAGAGCAACTATAACCAAATATGCCTCAAAAAACACTTCTGGTTGAGGATAATGCTTCTTAACATAATGTGAAACTGAAAAACATATTGCAACAAAACCCGCTTTATATGACGCAATAAAAACATTTCGCCTATGTATTCCTGTTTCCTATAAATTGGACTGTTCATTGGAGGAGGGAGCATGGGCATGAAGATTTGCGGTTACCACCTTATTATCTGGAATTCAATCAAATATAAAAAATCTGGGCTCTGATCAAGAACTAAAAATGTGGAGAATTTTGCCAGGAATAAGAATGGAGTTCTATTCTCTATTCTCTCAAGTTTAATGTAAATCCATTTAGGGCATCATTAATTTGAAGACCAGTGTTCGTGCTGCCACTATCCATTAGTTTATTCATGCTAGAACTGTTTCATGAAAGTAGGCTAAATAATGAACTGTCTTTATTAATTTAGAGACTAGAGTTTGTGCTGCCACTACCCAGGGTAGTGGGGTATTATTTCAACTATATAGTTAAAATAATACCCTTCTTGGTGTGCGTCATCGATTGTAATTGTCCGTAAACAACAAAGTACAGACCTGTCAAGAACTGTCAGTGTAACAGCAGAAAAAGACGCAAGACTTATTGCCCCTACGAAAGTAACGCCTTCATAGTATTTTAAACTCTCGATTGATAGGTTGAGCTTGAGCGTAATCTAAACATCAACCAATCAAATTTTTGTAAGTCAAAGATTAGGGTTAACGTTTGTAATACATTTAAACGGTTCATTATTGTGATATTTTGATTAGTATTAATCACAGACCTGCCTTTTTTTCCATTTCTTCCTACGTAATGTGTTAGAAAGACATTAACAATCGATGACGCACACCAAGAAGGGTATTATTTCAACTATACTACATGGAAGGTTATTTAGGTAGTCTAAATTTGAAGGGTTGACGTTGATGACGTCACAACGTCTAGCAAGGGACGAAAGCTTTGTCGTTTCCATGGAAAGCCGGACTTACACGATATTGAGCGGAGATACGTCGAGGCATTAAAACATAAACTACCTGGGTAACTATTCCTGAAAATCATGCGATTTGGTGTTTCTCTCGTAGGATGGGGTCTATCCCGTGCGATCTATCGACTCCCACATGCTCCCACAGTCGAAATCGACTTATTCTTGAACCTACATGTGAACGTTCAAAATTATCGCGTTGTTGCCATCACTATTTTTCATATTTGTTATGTTAGGTATATTACCAATAATAAAAAAGGTAATCTGTTTAGTATATCAATTAGTATTAAATGAATATTATTAATGAATAAAAATTAGTCAGTCGCGTTTCACTCCTCACAAAAGAAGTGCCCCCACAAACGGCATGCTTCCAAGCGATGGTCATATAAAAAACAGAAGCCCCTATCTTCGTCAATTCTTACTTCCTCCTCTGTCTCCCGTAAATCCTCCATCATTACGTACCAAAATTAATAGTTCTCTCAACTCTATGCACATGAATTTAAGATCCAAATAAACAGAGAACTGACAGAATGATTACGAAATGCATAGAGAAATAGTAATTATATACTTATTATATACAAATATATACAAATTTCCATTAAAAAGCCTCTTTACTAGGCAAGCGCCAATTTATTCGACTCTGCTCCTCTATTTCGGACTATGCGATCCGGAGCGTATGATTATTACGAGATCAATAATATCGGAGTACGGGCCAAGAATATAACGACGATCGCCTCATGTGATCATTCGCAATCAATCTATGACGCTCATTGTTCAGGCACAGATTATAATCTGTGGTTCAGGAATAAACGTCCTGATACATTGAGAAAAGTTACACGAGTATTGACTCGAAGTAAAACCATAACCACACTAAGAAAAATAGTAGTCTTGATAAACATCCCTCACAATTAGGACTATAGAATATTTTTTTAAATACTATAATAACATGAGAACGCCTTTTATTATTCATCTCATGTGTCTAATGAGAAGTAGCTCATTTTTAACAAAACCTTAAAATAATACACGGTGAACTAAGGGGAATGAACGGAAGTGAAGACTTGACATTGACAGATAAACTAATTAATTCACGCATGTGCACACAAATCTGCGATCACGAAAACTACTTTCTTTCGCCTCTTGTTGGATGGTGTACTCTGTGGTTTGGATTGCGTGAATTGGAGGGGTCTTAAGGGTAAGCCAAAACCAAGGATGTTAGATGAGAATAGGATTGATTAAAAACTGAAAAGTGTCAGCCGAGTTTGATGACGTCACTGATTACCCATGCGCGCGTCGCCTTGCGCGAATTATGAAACTCTGAAATTCGTGGTGTTATTTATTTATTTTTGTACAACTGTCATTAAAAGTGACACTTTTAATGATAGCAAACAATGTTAAAAACGATTGTTTACATAGCAGCGTGTTAAAAATACTTTTAACACTAGTGTTAAAAATATTTTTAGCACGCTGCTATGTAAACGTCTGCCATTCACAACAATCTTTTGATTATTTGAATACTAAAATGCATTTTGAATTTATTGTCATTGCAAATTCGCTCGTTTCATTATCAAAATAGGGAAGTTGTACAAAAAACATTGTATGGTATTTGTGTTAAAAGTGATTTTATTTTGTTCGTGAAATTGTTCAATTCGCTCCGCTCATTTCACAAACGTTTTCACTCACAAAATAAAACCTCACTTTTAACACTCATATCATAAATAACTATTTTTTAATTTTAATAACAAAAAAATAAAGTATTTAGTATATAAGCAAAACCTCTTAAGTCACATTTTTTCAACATGTTTTTTTTTTAAATCATTTATTTAAGGTAGATGCGTATTCTGGGTATATAAATCATGTAAGTCAAAAGACATTCCTTTTACTTTAAATAATAATAAAAAGGTAGAACGTGTCGCGGGACACACGGTAGGAACTTCCTTTTAAGAAAAAAGTTATGTAATACATCTGACGTTATAGATAAACAATTTGCATATTCTTTGGTGGTTGAGTAGTAAGCACACCAGACTCTCACGCGGTAGACCCGGGTTCTATTCCCCGCGAAGAAATTTTTTTAATTGTTAATTTTATTTTTAAATAATCATTCTGCTTGATATTAATAACGACAACAGGTAGACGTTTGAAATATTTAGCAGAATATTCATTATTATAGATAATGGTACGGTACCCTCCATGAGGGAGTCCGACTGGCAACATCTACTCATAACAGCATCGTATATTTAAAAAAGGAAACCGTAGCATTATACAAATTGGACATTCGTTTACCACAAAATTAGTGGAAACATAAAATTGAATTGTTAAATTTTTAATTTGAAGTTATATTACAGTTTATAGAAATTTTTATTTTCTAGATTTTTTCCTAAGTGAGTCGTAGAAAAAATATGCTGCTCGACTCGTGTGGATTGTCCATATCGCACTTGAACGATTGAGCACTCCGCCTACGGCGTCGTGCTCCATCTTCGTCCTCGTGCGATATGGCATCATATCTACACTAGTTGCACAAACTACAATTTCTTTCAAAATATGCCCTTTTACATTTAAAAACTACCTGCCAAATGTCAAATCAATTTATCCATCCATTTTAAAGTTATCGAATTAAAACATTCAAGTTTTCAAAATTTCAACACCCTGTATTTCGAAAGGTAGCTAGACCCCTTAATCGCGCAAAAAAAATTATGGACATAATAGTAAAAATTTATCCGAACAAATTCAAGTAGATCACTAGCACTGCGAATACCAGCTTTGCATAGAATTTCAATATAGCATCGGTGGTTCAGTGGTTAGAATGCTCGCATTGCACGCGGGCTGCCCGGGTTCAAATCCGGGCAGGAGCATATTTATTATTATGAATCGCTGCTTCGTAAACGAGAGAGAGACTAAGGAGGCACAAGCACGCAAAAGCAAGGCACATAACGAAGCAATGTAACATAACGCAGCGTAACGTAACGCGTAACGGTCAGATCTTTTGCGTCGCGACCCCTGGTCGCTCAAACATAACCTGGCGTAAAGAACTAAAGTTCCAATAATTAATTGAGCGATTTAAAAGCAAGTTCAGGGGATAGTATTCTGGAATAGCATAAGCCATTATGTAACAGCATTTTTAGTTGGCCAACTGCAAATGTTTAAGATAAACCGGATAAAAATGATGGAGAATATGCTTACGCACCTTAGATATATTATAACATGACAAATTAATACATGTGAAATTTTAATAAGTTAATTTTCAAGTGTAATTTTCAATAAGCAATAAAAAAAATTGATTACTATGTTAAATTATGTTCCACTTACCCTATTTCTTGCTAATACAACATATGTCATGTTCAGTTTTTCAGATTTCTTCCATTTTTTATTATTTATAATAAACTGTGTAGGTTATTTAATATTTTAATTTTTTGCAACTCAAATATGTACTAAATTTAGAGTAAAAAAGTCCTTTGTTGGTGCATGAAATAGCTTTTATAGATTCCCAAAAAAAACTCTAATAGTGTGATTCATGAGGTTTTTGAAATGGCTGATTCAATTTTATACTCATTTTTATTAATTTGCAATTATTACAGGACAAAACTGGTATTTTTACATGAAATAATATAAACACACTAAATATGGACTAAATAACTCACTAATTACTAACTAAATAATACTAATAATAATAATAATCAACGCAAAAAATAAGGAAATACACAACTTTATCAACAACAACGTGCAACAAGTAACTAACGGCTATGAGTTTCGTCTTAGAAACAGCTGTTGCAATTATCAATAGTTACACTTATTACAGTTCAAAATCTGTCTCTGTTTAATACACATAGAAAGAGAAGATAAACATATAATTCTTTTTTTATTTTCTTGGGAAATTAAACCACAATATTTTTGAATTCTTTATTTCAACGTTTCGGTAGCGTTCCAGCTACCGTTGTCAAGAAAAAATAAGTAAAAATTAATTTTTTTATCCCTAACTGACACAACAGAAAAAATTTGACAACTAGACAATCAAAAAATTATTTAAACATATAATTGATGGAACACCAATGTCGACAAAAGAACGTTGCTGTGACGTCACTGGTTACCCAAAAATGGCTAGCGTTGCTCTTATGGCATTAATCCATCCTATTCTTCTCTAACATCCTTGAGCCAAAACTACCATTAGACATGTGACGATTGACAGGCGATATTTGATAGGTGACAGATGACAGGTGAGTGACATGTGACGATTGACGAGACGTTTGAATGACAAGTGATATACAGATAGCAGACTACAAGTGATAGACAAATGACAATTGACAGAAAACAGACGACAAATGACAGACAGATGATATTTGGGGCGTGGCATCTCATGACGTTATTTCCGCGGCGACCATGCTGGAATAGGAAGTGACGCTCTTGTTACTAAATTATTTTCACTTAGTTTCGTCGAAACTGTTCCTTTCAAAAACTTCAGTAAGCAATTGTATTGGATATCTGCAATTATGGACCCTTCTATTTCGAGTACCAGCTCATCGGTTAGCCCGGTAAAACAATATAAATGGTGAACTTATAGGTCATTCAGGACCGTCAAAAATCAAATACATTTATCCTATATCCACAATTACTCAAGCTGCTTGAGAAATTACCGTAAGATTACTTTTATACTAACATGGTATTAAATGCTCAACATTTTCCTTATAGGAGTGGTAAAGTCGACGGTTCACCAACTGTTGAAGGAATACCGAGGTAGAGGAACAAAATGCAGTGCAGAAAATATTGGTGTATCTGTATCTGTAGAGTGGGGAGGGTGAGTGTGTAGGCTCACAGCACTTAGGCCACATGTGACCCATTGTACATCCTCCCGAGGAGTTGTCCTCCTAGGTCATTGTCCATCCTGTCCTTCTCAGGAAGGTGGTCAGGTCACTAGGAGACATCTCCTTTATATCGGCAGGTGTAGGCCAAGACTCACCGAACACACACTCTCTTATTGACGATAACTCCGGACACTCGCATAAGACATGCCTGACAGTTTCATCTTCCTGTTCACACATCCTGCATAGAGGTGTGTCCACTAACCCCATAGTATGGAGGTGTTTCCTTAGTTGACAGTGACCAGTCAGAAATCCTACTGTTAAACGTAGGTTTTTCCTGGTCATCGCCAAATATTTCTTCGGCGCCAGCTTTCCAGGGTCGCCCAGGGTGATCCTGGCAAGACTGCATCCTTTGATTCCATCCCATCTCTTAAGGGATTGAGCATGGGTGTAACGTTTGGCTAGTTCCGCAATTGTCGAAGTCGTTAAGCCGTAGGTGTCACTGGGTCCTAGAATTTTCAGTCCAGCGGCTTCCCTGGCTAAAGAATCAGCAATGCGATTTCCTTTACTCCTGTCGTGCCCTTTAACCCACCTCAGGATAATATTGTTATCTGCCGAGGCGTCAGCTAAATCTTGGTGGCACTCTAGTACTAGCCTCGATATAACACGTTGTCTGTTCAAGGCTAATAGGGCTTGTCTACTATCAGTGCAGATTATCATGGTTTTGCCAGAAATTCCTCGTCTGGTTAGTTCTTTTGTGGCAATTGAGATACCAGCCAGTTCTGTTTGAACCACGCTGGTATTGTTCCCCATTCCCCACTTAATCTTGAGGCTCAGTGCTCTCGAGTAAACTCCACATCCTGAGCCTTCTTTCATTTTTGAACCATCTGTATAAATGCGTATTGCATTTGCAGCGTCTGGTTCTGTGTTCTGTTTTATTTGAATTTTGTAGGGTTTGTTAAACAGAAACCTGGGTTCAATTGCATCGTTGGCTGCCTGCAGCAGAGGTAGCGCAGTGAGCGCTTCCTGCCATAGGCTCAACCTCAATTGGCCCACTCCTACTTCGGGGTTTACACCAGCCGTGCGCAATCGTACCATGGCCATTAACGCAACCTCCTTGACGTGCAAGTCCAGAGGGGTCAGACCAGTAATTAGTTCCATTGCTGCGGTTGGTGTTGTTCTCATGGCTCCTGTGATGTTCAGACAAGCCATTCGCTGTATTTGATATAATTTTTGGATGGCCGTTGCTTGTAGAACTTTCGGTCCCCATGCAATTGCTCCATACGTTAACATGGGTCTTATTATTGCAGTGTAGATCCAGGTGACCACACGGGGTGACAGACCCCATGTGCGTCCCACTGTCCTCCGACACTGTTCATAAGCCACATATGCTCTTTTTGCTCTGTTGTGTAGATGAGAGTTCCATGTTAGTTTCCTGTCGAGGGTAATACCAAGGTATTTCACCTCTTCCGAAAAGTTTAGTTTGCTTTTGAAGATTTCGGGAGGTTTCAAACCCGATAAACTTCTTTTCCTGGTGAAAAGGACCATCTCAGTCTTTCTGGGATTGATCGAAAGTGAGTGTTCCTTACACCATTTTTCAATTAATTTAAGCCCATCCTGCGCTCTGTCGCACAGTGTGTTCACAAATTTGCCAGTCTGCAAGATAACTATGTCATCTGCGTATGCAATTGTGTAGAATCCATTGTTGTTGAGGTGATTAATCAGGGTGTCTAGGACTATGTTCCACAGAAGGGGTGATAAGACTCCTCCTTGTGGACATCCCCTCATGACCAGTCCTCTTACTGTGATGTCTTCTACATTGATACTTATTGCTCTACTAGAGAGCATCTTGAGTATCCATTCTCCTACTACCAGAGGTACATTCCTGGAGTTGAGTTGTTGGGTAATTGTTGGAAAGGTTGTTTTATCAAACGCTCCCTCAATATCTATGAATATACCCAGGGTGGATTCTTTGTTGTCCAATGATCTTTCGATTCTGCCGACCACTTGGTGAAGGGCCGAATCAGTGGACCTTCCCGGAGTATATGCATGCTGATTTGGATGAAGTGGGTTGTGAACTAGCACTTCATCTCTTATATACCGCTCGCATAACCTCTCCATCGTTTTTAAAAAGAACGATGTGAGACTAATTGGTCGGAATGCTTTTGGTAAGGTGTAGTCCATCCTACCTGGTTTGGGTATAAATACCACTCGTACTTCTCTCCACTTACTGGGAATATACCTCAGAGCTAAAGAGGCTCTGAAAATTCCAACCAGGTGCGGCATAAGAATATCCATTCCCCATTGAAGTAGGGCTGGTCTTATTCCGTCAGGTCCTGGTGACTTGAAGGGGGAGAAGCCCGATATGGCCCACCTTATCTTGTCCTCATCAATTACTGCACTAGCAGATTGCCAGTCGTATTGTGAGGGTGTTGTTGGTACTTCCGTCCAGTTTGACGTTCCAGGAAAGACAGAACCTGGGAAGTGAGTTTCCATAAGAATCTCAGCGCTCTCTTGAAGGTTGGCGGCCTTGTCGCCATTTTCCCTTGTCAGGATGCCGATACTCTTATGGTGGTCGTTTGAGAGTGCCTTCTGTAGCCTAGAAATTTGTGGGAAGTCTTCGACTGCCTCACAATAGGCTCTCCAGGCTTCTCTTTGCTTTTGTCTGCAGACTTTCTTGAACTCTTTGAGGTTGGCTTTATACATTCCCCAGTCCTCTTCGAGTTTTGTTCGTTTTGCCTTGTTAAAGGTCGTTCTCGCTGTCTTTCTGAGGTGTTCCAGTTCAGGGCACCACCAGGTATTGGTCGTGCCACCTGTCTGAACCATCCTCATAGGACAGGATTCCTTATAGGCAATGTCTATTTTGTTTTGGATAGATACTGTGTACCTTTCCAGTTCCTCATTATTGCTGGGAGTCAGGACCTCTGTTTCCCGCAGAGCACCTTCTAAGAGTCGATTGTAGAGAGCTACATCCGTCCTCTTCGGGTCACGGGATTTTACAGTGGTCCTGAGATCCTGGCTTACCGTATAGGTCAGCCAGCGGTGGTCTGACATAGAAATATGATCCGACACTTGCCAGTCCTGAATTTTGTTTGATATTTTGGCTGTCGCCAGCGTAATATCTATTAATGTTTGGCTACGGGCGTTAATAAATGTCGGCTCCGTGCCTCTGTTTAAGATTGTTAGATCTTTCCTAATTATATATTCATAAAGAGACTTACCTCGGGCGTTGATATCCTTGCTGCCCCAGCTCAAGTGGTGTGAGTTTGAGTCGCAACCCAATATCAGCTCCACTCTGTGGTTGAGGCAGTGATCCACTAGTACCTCCATCTCTTTAGTCGGTGGTAGGGTGGTTGCATCTGAAGGTAAGTACACCGATGCGAGTACCAACGCCGTATATTTGCCTCTTCCATCTGGACATTCCACTTTAACCGCAGTAAGGTCTGAGGTGCAGAATTGTGCCATCGGAGAGACTCTGTATTTCCTTGGGACGTAAATAGCTGTCCTAGGTTGCTGATTGCTTGGTAGGCTGAAAATTTGACCCGTTAGGCTACTGAAACCAGTAATTTTGGTCTTTATTATCCAGGGCTCCTGGATCAAAGCTATTGCATCCTCCAATACATCAAGGCGGCGACATAGTGTTGCCGTTGCCGCCTTTTTGTGTTGGAGGTTGCATTGTATAATATTCACCTTTTTTCCAACGTCCTTGCCCATGAGTAGGTTGCATGGAGTTGGATTCTCTTTAGAGGTCCATCTGCTCCTCCGCTAGGGGAGAGACGACCTCGTTGTCTTCGGGTGCCTCCTCCGTCAGGTCATCGACTGTTTCGACGTCCTTTTCGGGACCCATGGTGGCCTTGGGGTCAATGTCCACTTTATGTGGCTCGACTACCAAGGACCTCGGGTCTTCAGAGGTGCCCCCTGCTTCCTTCCTTGTTACCCTAATAGTCAATGAGGTGAACGCATAGCTCATCCTCATCGACTTCTTCTTGAGGACAGCCATATCCTCGTCTCCAATTCCGAAGACGAAGAGGTGTCCTTCTGGGTTCACCTTTACCTCATGGTGGAAAGTGCACCACCTTGCCACCGTCAGATCAGGGTTCTGCGCCCTAAGCCGACCAAGCTTAGGGCGCAGTTGCGGGCTGTTGCTGCTGGAGGCGGAGAAGATAATCTTGTCCAGTTCCTCTAGCAGTTGATTTTTAATGATTCTTTCCCGTTCTGCGGTAACCTTACCGTACGGGTTAGTCTCATCTATAATAGCAACCTTGAGGTGTCTCAAGGCGGCATCCGAAAAGGTTTTGGAAGGCGCGGCTACATTTCTGTCGCTGCGCGGCTTCTTCAGCCTTCTTGGAGTCCCCTCCGTGGAGGTGCTCAAGTGAGGGCGCTTACCTGCAGGGGCAGCCGGTTCCTTGCCTTTATTCAAAGCGGAGCTCTTGGCGCCGGCCGCAGGAAGTGCCTTTGTTGTTGGAGGTGGAGTGGGGGAAGAGGGGGGTGCACTTGTAGCTGCTGCCACCCCTGATTCCTTCGCTCTCTTCCTCCTCTTGGCTTCGGCGCCGCAAATGCGCTTTCGCCTAGGCCTTTGTGTTGTATCACGAGGTGATCTTCCATGTCCAGCCTCATTCTGTGCAGTATTTTGGGGTGGACATTTCTGTTCATCCCCAGCTACTGCTTTTGATTGAGGTGAGCACTTCTGTCCAGCCTCGGGATTTGTTTTTAATTTGTGTTCGTACATGTGTTCCCACGAGTAGCAAGGGAAGGGTTGGTCACCTCTGGCAGAGCCCCGCATTACCAGAGGAAGGCTAATTACAATGGGGTTCCGCCCGGTTCCCCAAGGGGATCGTTAGTGACCGCATATCACCCTGCGGCCATTCAGCTGTCAGCACGATTCCTTACACCTTAGCTTGGGTAGGCTGGTCCGCGGTGGCATGTTTCGCAAAGGCTTTTGGGGAGGTTTAGCTCCCCTCACCCTACTTATTTCTGCCACTGACCAAGGGACCGGCGACGCAGTCCCTTGGCCGTTCCCCTATCCGCCACCTGGGGACGCGCCCGATAGATAGCCCAACCCACGGGAAATATTGGTGTAATACCAAGACTTCTCAAAAATTGTGATAAGTGAATTAAATATGCTGTTCGAAGAACAAAAATGAGTTAAGTATCTATTGGATATTGCAAGTTTGACACAAATTAAAATTCAACTGTGTAATACTTTGAAGAATTATGTGTACTATTTGTTTATTATATGCATTGTATTTTTACATATTTGGAAAGATATCGTCAAAAATAGAACATGACAATGTTTGTCTGAGGTTATAAGCTTTCATAGATTCAAAAAAATAAAGAAAAGAAAAGGTCTTGCTATAAAATTAGTTTTTGAGGGCAAAAGAAGAAGATCATCATGGAGTATTTGAAAACTGAAAATATAGTGAAAATTATAGGATGTTTTCAAAAATCAACGCATTGTCCTCCTCTTTATTGCATTTAGTTATTTGCCAATTAAAAACAGCCATATTAGAGTAATGTGTATGTTCTCAGCTTTCAGTTTGAATTAGAAATTTCAAATACGAAACAGGAAAAGGTTTTATATGTGACAGAATACTAGACAGACGAGAAATCGACTTATAACTATGCATGGCTGATTTCCTTATCAATCAAGGCATATTTGTTAGATCTGGAACACGACTGTTGACTACTTTTTCGGAACACACCCTTTAGTACTTAATCTGGTAAGTAAGAAATTACTCCATAAAATAAAGTATTTTATGAATTACTCCTGGTTAAGTAGTTACTCATATGCAAATTCTGATTGTTACTGCTTTGCCCAAAACAAAATAATTGAGATGGAGCGTCTTCTGTAAGATAATTGAACTGAAGTAATAACGATTAATGGACAATATTTTCAAGACACTTCATATTTCCATGAGGATCCGTTTCACTTCAGCCATTTAAACATTTTTCTCATTTCCTGCCTTTTTCAGAGGAGATGCAATTTTCCGTGTCTAGCATACAGGGGAAATTTTTTTATGGAGATAAATTTGCTGCAATTCCTCTTTTGCACTTTACAAAATAATTATTTCCTAATAAGGATATGAAGGAGTTATTGAAAATAGAATATTTCTATAATTAAGAATGTTTGCATGTTGCTGTTTGTATAAGTAGTGAAGTAGGTACCTAAATACGTTCATTACACCTACCTACTACTACTTACTATTTCATAAGAATAAGAAATTCCATAAATCACGTCATAATAGAACGTGAAATTACGTGACTAAATTATGTAAAACTGCGTTCCATATCACGTCATTTCGTTGTACAATATTAACGTGTTACTAACGTGATTTTCACGTTGACTCATTGGTGACTTCAACGTACTTGGTGACGTTATAATAGCGGGTTAATCACGTCACCTGCTTGCCTGGGTGAATAAGATTCAGACATTTTCTTGAGGAACGCAAGTATATCTTCCAATCATTTTATTACTTGGTGATCATTATGATTGTAATCATTAAAACCTTACTTATTCAAATATTACCTAATTTAAATACCAGGAGAACCTACTTCATTATTGGATGAGGATAAAAATAATCCTGACTGGATTCCATTTGTAAATATGGGGTACAAAAGTATAAACACCAAAAACGAGCACTTCTACTCACTACAAAAACAAAATACACAGACAGAGATGCACAAACTAGTAACATTAAACCGCTTTGTTTGCTCCCAGACAAGCTGGCCGACCTCTCAAAGTCATGTGACCCTAAATAGTCCATTGTTTTTGTTATGCGTCATAATTAGCTTAATTTTGTTAAAGCTGTTTTTTGGAATGTTTCATTCAATCACGCCCTCTAGCAGTAGACGTATAAACTCAAAAATAATCAGTTTCCATTCGAGGTGACTTTTGTTATACAATTTTTTTCTCGCAGGTGCATCACAGAGGAGGTACACCATCTAACAAGAGGCGAAAGAAATTAGTTTTCGTGATCGCAAATTTGTGTGCACATGCGTGAATTAATAGAGAGTTATTGGAACTTTTATAAGGTCAAACAGTAATAGTGCTGGCCTTATAGTGACATATACGCATGCGCATTTGATGTTTTAAATAAGGGAAACGTTATTAAGGTTAGTGCTTGTCCTTATTTGTGCGCGATTACTGCAGTGCACTATCCCGACTTTATTTCATGTTTCATATTTATATGTCACAATTTTTAGGTGATCTGTATCATGTGTGACACAACTGGACTGGATACAGCCTAACTTTTAATAATAGATTTTAATAGAATAGATTAAATGAATATAAAATAATAATAATAATAAATATTTTCCAATGACGATAAAAACGTATGTACTTAAAAAAAATGAAGTTACATTTTTCAAAACAATGTACCTACCTTAATATAATGTCATTATAGAGTTTCATGTTTCAATGTTTATCTCTCAATGTCATGTCGTCACTTGCTTACATTCCCCTATTATTTTATCAAGTGATTATAAGTAGTTTTATAGTGAAGGAAAATCTTTGAAACTGACGGAATTCAATAAATGTCATTCCTACTATTATTTTAAATGATTTTCATATTTTTGATAATTTGATATTGTCTAAAGCCCGCCACTCACCATCCAACACAGCAGTACGATTTTGTCGAATGCGACAGAATTGGACGTAATTTGATCGTGTATTCCCGCCGCAAGACCAAGTCGGTTTGATTTGATCGCAGCGACGCAGACAGACAAGTCAGTCTGCTGCAGTACTGGGCGCGTATTCTTGACTTCACACGAATTTCGATGGAATTGACATGTGATGCGAATATCCGCTTCACACACCTATTCACACAACCCATAAATGCGGTATTCTCGGCGAAAGTAAATGCACGTTCATTCCCATTCATTCCGAACCACGTTGCCAAACTTATAAGATATATTTGGTCTATATTTATTGTCACTTTTGAACTATTTTGTAGAAATTAACCTCAAATTTAGATTCACATCTGTGGATCTGTGATTCACATCGTGTTTATGATTTTGATTACCTTTGATTTATAATTTTTAAAACACAAAGCAACTATTTCATAACAAAATACAAAACCAAAACGTTTGAAATGAGTGGAAATAGGGCTGGCGCAGTTACAGAATCACAAAAAAATATAATGACCGAATATTTGAAAAATCATAGTGAACTATGTTCCGGTAAATTTAGTGAGTCTTTTAGTCACAAGAAAGCTCAACAGTTATGGATGCAGTTAACTGAAAATTTAAATGCAATGCCAGGTGGTGCTAAAAAAGACTGGAAACAATGGAGAAGAGTAAGTAATTAAAACAGATATTTTGCTTTATACAGCTTCATTGGCTTTATTACCTATCTATATGGAAGGTTAGTAGTGTTATTTGTCAGTCAGAGGAAATTAGTCAAACCCATATATATTTTATCGTTTCAGACTTGGGCAGATTTGAAAAGAATTACAAAAAAAAAGGCTTCAGATACAAAAAAAAGTATGAAACAAACAGGAGGTGGCGAGCCACCAGACGACATGACGCCAAATGAAAATGAAATCCTGGAAATAATAAAACCTAGTTCAACATATGGAATGGAAAATATTGAAGAAAGCATTATAACTTTTGATTTTGGGGTATGTAATAATTCAGCTCAACATTTTGAGAATTTATTTTGTGCTTATAACATTTTATTTTATATTTATCAATTAGGACTGTAATTTCAGAACGATTTGAACGAGGATTTAAGTCTTACAGACAATAAGGCATCAACAAGCAGTCAAATAAACAGTTTATACACTAAACATGAGGTATGCTACTAGACCTTTAGCATTATTTTATATAATAGAAATAACTTTATAGGAAGAACACATGTATGCATTAAATGAACCAGCACCAGCAGAAACCACAGCATCTGTGAATAAAACTACAAATCCCCTTAGAGGGAAAAAGGTAACAGCCAGCAGACGTCACATAACAGCACTTACACTAAATCAAAATTTGGTAAACACGATTGAGGAAAAAAAAGATGTTATGGCAAACTATTATGACAAGAAAATTAAATTTATGCAGTTCAAAAAAATATACTGCAGAAGAAAGCTTAATTTAATGGTACAAAACAACGAAAACCAGAAAAAAATTTTAACAGCCTTAAGGATTCTTTTGAGAAATATTAAGAAGAATGCTTAAAACCACAAAGTGATTTATTTATTATAATCAAAAAGTTCCTAGTTTTTTTACTTTACTGTTTGAATTCTATTTATGTTCATTATGTGCTTCATTTAAAATGAATGTTTAGATTTTGTTGAATAGTTTTATTTTTTAAAAAGTGTTCTTTATTTAGGTATAATTAAATAAACAAGTTTTCATCAAAAAATATAGTTTTTATTTCACATTATATACAAGGTGTTTTCCTATACGCATAAACTTATTGGAGTATCTCCGTAAATAAAAATATTTCATCAAACTTTTTTTTCGTTATTGGTTATTTTACATCCTAGGCTCTTATATGCTACCATTTCCTAATTTTAAACTTACAGTTTAAGAATATATTTTTTATGTTTAGTGGTTTATTTCCGTAAATAAAAATATTTTACCAACTTTTTTTTTCAATATTAATCATTATTCATCATAAGCTACCATTCCCTGAGTTTATGCATATAGGTTGAAAAAACCCTGTATATATTATATATAAATAAACAATATTAGTTTCTGAAATGATTGTTAATGATATTTGTTTGTAACAATCTCCCTTGAACTAAATCATTGTTTCTGTCATTTGCTTCAACAATTATTCCATTACCCACATCTAAACCTTCAAAAAAATTTTCTTCCATTTCTGGCATTGGGATATTTTGATTGACACACATGTTGTGTAGTACACAACATGCATTTATTATTTGAGATGCTTTTATCGGGTGATAATGCAATACTCTGTCTTTTAAAAGGCATCTAAATCTGCATTTGAAAACGCCATTCAAGCGTTCAATGGTATTCCTCGCTCTCTTGTGCACATTTTGAAATCTTTCTTCTGGTGTCCCTGGTTCAGGAATTGCCCTTAGTGGTGTCATTAACCAAGGTCTTAAGGGATACCCTGAAAAGCACAGTTCAATGTTATAAATTAAAATCTAATTAAAAAAATGGAAGAAGCAAATGGTCATTTTGAGAAACTAATAATAGATGCAATTGGTCCTTCCCAAGAACTTTTAAACTTAACTTTTATAGGTACTAAAAACGTATTTCAAAAACTATTAAAAAACCAACTACAATATTTTTTGTTAAATCTGACTTCAGAGCTATTTATTTCCTTTCATTTTCAATCCAAAAAAAGAGCCTAATATTTTTCATTTGTCATACTGATTGTTTCTACCTTTACTTTATGAAATCTATTCATAATAGCTAAAACATACATAACATAATTAAAAACTCCACTAAATATATATAAAAATATTGAAATCGACAATAGTTTCAGAAGATAAACTATCAATAATTTCTTGTCAATCCTGATGAAAGAATTTTATCTGTGAATATTTTTATTTAAATTTAGTGGAGTTTTTGTTATTTATTTTTTAGCTAGGTATACCATATTCGATTGAAGTACATAAACAGATTTGAAAATACCGAAAATAATGACATTATTTCCACTGTTACAAAATATAAAAATGATAAACATTTTACCTGAATCACCTAACAAGAAAAAAGTGTTGCCTGGATATGTTCTGTATATTCTTTCCATAATAGTAGACAAATTAGAATTTCGCCATATATGGGCGTCATGTGTGTTACCAGGATATCTTGAATTTACATGAATTATTTTCAACTTTTCATCACAAGTCTAAAAAAATAATATTCTTCATAATGGAGAACAGTTATGAAAAAAGAAACCATTTTAAATAATATGACTTTCTCTACCAATTCAACTACAACAGTGTTACAATAAATCATCAAATTTTAGTGACATAGGCTAGTGCCAGCTCTAAAAGTAATCTAAGTCAACTATTCAGTTGAGATTTTAATTAAGTATATTTGATTAAAGTCACAAATTTGGTGGCGTACTTAATCACTTGTCTCAATTTTTTTTTACTTATTTCCAAAACTTACCAATTGTACATTTATAGAGTGATACCCTTTTCTATTAACGTATATGTTTTCTGGGTGATCATCATCTCCTCTTGGAGGCACAACTGCAACATGGGTACAGTCAATACAACCTATTGCTCCTGGCATACCAAATCTTCTATACATTCTAAAAATATATACATTTGTATTAAAGTTAGAGCTATAAATACTTACTAACTACTCAGTTTAATATATTTTTTAACATATATTTACCTACCTCTAACTGCATGAAGTTCCTCTAAATTAGATGGGAATTTTATCCACTCATTAAATATTTCAGGCCTATTCAGTGCACTGGTTACTTCTTCTATAGCCCTACATACACTTGATTGGCTAACCCCAGTATACATATTTGTTCCAGTGATTTCCTGGTAGCTTCCATAACCATAAAATTTTAAAGCTACCAAAACTTTTACTTCTACCGACAAAGCAGTTGGTCTAGTTGGTGGAGGAATAAAGGGTGACACTAATTCTATTAATGCTCTTGCCAACTCTTTGCTTAACCTATAAAAAATCTAGATCACAAAGTATTTTTACCTCACCTAAAATATTTTCTTGGTTTTTTATCAACATTATTTTATTCTCATTCTCCTTATATTCTATGAAGTTGTAAACTTTAAATATATTCAATCACAAAAACAAAATATCTTTCAAATTGAAGTTGAAAGAGTATGATCCTATTACTCCACAATTTTTTTTAAACCACGTTGTTCTTGAAGTACCTACTTAGTTTCGCGAAATAGAAATGAAACGGCTGCACTAGACTAACCTGAAATATTTAATGAATTGGCGTTCACTTAGTTCATCAAATGGCTTCCCTCTTCTTAAAAATCTCCTTCGAGGATTCTGAAGATTGTCTTCTAACTCTTGCAAGTCATTTATTGCCAAGAGTATGGCAAGCTCCTCTTCATCCATGTCTTGAACTAGTTGTCACAAAACACACACTGCTAGTTACTGTTAACGTTTTATTTAAGATAAAAATTAGAATTTTGCTTCGAATTACACCAAATTACACATAAAACGTATTCAAACAAAAAGAACCCAACGACACAAAATCAGACACACTCGACATAACCTTTAAAATACTGTTTTCACATGCAGTGAACTCTTGTTCACATGATAGAACCCATGTGAACTTCTCACCCAATCTTTCATGTGAAGTGAATCTTCGTCGATTTGTCGAGAATACGATTTATACAAATTTCATGTGAATGATCTAACAAGTGAACAATTCACACAGCTCGAGAATCGGCCGCCTGCTGGAGTGGTTGAATGCTTAATCTGACCGTGAATTGAGAGTTGCGATTTGATCGTACAACTTGAATGCTGAAAAACAATACATTTGCCAGTAAATTCTAAAAAATGGCCTATAGTGAGACGTTTTTAGGAGATTTTTTCGAATTATACAAAGAACAAGAGTGTCTGTGGAAAATTAAATCGCCAGCTTATCATGACAAAAATGCTAAAAAAAGAGCTATGGATACCTACTTTGATTGCGAAGTTTCAAGAAGTAAAAAATGATGCAAATGAGGATTTTGTAAAAAAGAAAATTAATAATTTCAGAACATCATACAAAAGGGAATTAAGTTAGTAAAAAATGTTTCTATCTTTTTTGAGCGAGTATATTTTCTTCCGACATTTTCACGTTAAAAGTGAACTCGTACTGCGAAATTAAACGTGTGTGTTCTCATTCGATTTTCGACAAAATTGAGAACGCATTAGGGTCTTTGCGCCGAATCCGGATTGTCAAAGACTGTCTGTGATGCTTGTGAGAACAGACCTCACATCATATGAAAACTTGACAGTTTCGTATTTTCGATGCAAGGATCTTTCACATCACTCTTCACTTGATGAACAGCAAGCGATGTGTGATGTGAAAGGAACTGGTGAAACATGCGCATGTGTGTTATAATGTGACAAAAACTTAGATCTTTTTTTTTGGGGTTAGGTAATTTCTTCTTTTTTTAAAAGTAACATTCGGCGTTTGCCTAGTAAACTGTCAAAATACAGTAAATTTTACTCTCATCGGTGGAGGACACTGATTGCTGGAGAATACGTTTTTTTTGTCAAAACATGAAGGTACCGTTCACATCAGCAGTATTCACTTAACTTATTCGAGAATACTGGTCCTGATTGCATAAATGAGTAAACGTGATACCACCAAACTTCCAGAGGAAACTATAGCGTCTAGTTCTGGACTGGGTGTAATGACGGAATCTTTCATCAGTGGTGGTATATATCCATGCAATGTAGTCATAGGATCGATGAATTTTAGTTTGATTTGTGATTTCTTTGTTAAAAAAAGTTTGGTTTTATTTTGAACTCTAATATACCTATATTATTCAAGGCTATTAACAATATGATTTTTTTATTATCTAAACCAAAAAGACTTTAAACCACCCCAGAAAAAACATTACCTACGCACCTGACCGAGAGCCATTCTTATTGGGACACCTGGTATAATTATGGACATTCCATTTTATTCCTTTCGTTTTCTGAGCGTAATTCAATATATATGCTTCTCCACTTTCCTTAATTGTACGAGATTAATGCAATGCTATTCTCAGCAAGAATCTAAATCGATTTTCAAAGGCGTCGTAACGTTCGGCGCCCTTCTGCACTTAATATTGTCACGTGATGGCGTTATGTAAAGAAAAAACCTTATTAGAAATTGTTTCAAAAGTTTCATATAAATATCTAAAATAAGAATAGCATATGAGTGACTGAATTTCAATAATTTTCTGTAATTACATATTGAACAATACACTAATTGTATCCTCCAATCTTTTTGGAAAATATATTTTTAATTACCTACTATATGCTATTGATCACAGCATTTTTTCTCTTTAAATTAATTTCCTATATACAGTATGCGAAAACTCTATCGAGTCCCTTTCATTTACACAAGTACGACAAGGAAAATATGAGAAAAACTTCTTGAAAGAGAGAGAAGAATAATTATGGGCGTATCTAGTTCATCCAAGGCTGAAAGAATGACGAGAGCTGAATGGATGAACCTCGGATGAACTAGATACGCCCACAATTATTCTTCTCTTTTTTTTCAAGCAGTTTTTCTCATATTTTCCTTGTCTTACTTGTGTAAATGGAATATTTTATTTTGAGAGATAACGAGATAACGGTGGACCGCTAATTCCTATTACTTCTGTGAGAGAGTTTTTGATAAATACATTGTTACTTAATACTGCAATAACGATGCAATTCAACATGTGCATGAAGATAACGTTTTTCAGTTAAATTTAAGGTTTCAAACCTGGACATCTTGAAATTTATGTATTTACTCATCAATATTTTATAATTTCTGCTCTTATTTTTGAGTTGAATGTAATCTTATACAATAAACAACTTATCAACATAATTTTATGCCAACAGCTGGAAAAAAATTACAACGTGGCAACGATGTAAAACATCTGTCATGTTTTGTTATTGCAAACTTATCGTAAATGAACTCAATAGCATCGGTTGTTATGGGCAACGAGCGTTTTGCCATTTTTTACGCTCGGCGAGCGTAAAGTAGGAGTAGCTCTCCTAAAGAAACGTGTTCTTTTTTCTTTTCGTTGTAAATGGCAAGCGAAAAAGCCTACATTTCAATGTGATTGTAAAAAAATAATTATTATACAGTGATATAATTATCCCGTTCAACATTTAGTACGAATTGTTATAAACAAAATGTGGAATTGGAAGAAGCAAGTGCTAATTTACAAGAACTCACAAATGATGAAGATTCTCCAGAGGTTTTTTTTTAATTTGAAAGGGTTATTTGCCATAATACGATAATATAATACTCAGATCCTATACCTATAATATATTTCAAATATTCTATGATTCTTTGATATTGGCAGTCTTTTCCGAGGAGAACTTCCAGTTTGTTTGGAAAATTATTTGTTGCTCGTTTCGACAGTGTAGGTATTTTGGACATACAATAAGAATATTATGTTTTATGCTATCTATAACATTACAGGTTGTACACATCGGAAGTTCACTATCTTGAGAGCTGTACAAGCTGGAAATTATTCCCAAAACCCATAGAAACTTATCCATTATATAGAGGAAATTAAAACTAATAAACTGAACCGAAATAATTTTGTAACATTATAAAAAAGTTAAATTGAGTATTTTACACAACACTTTTTCACAGACCAGACCAGATCAGATCAAGAACACTCTAAAACACAAAATGAAACTAACCCAGCAAACAATTTTGGTTGGCTTCATACTGGCCCATGGCCCAATACCTGCTTACACGGTGGCAAATGAGGTCGGTTTGATGTCAATAGGACACTCTGGCCGCCATAAGCACCAATGATTGTGCGTCATTATGTACTATATTTATATTGGTGCACTTCAGGACTGTATGCATCACTGGACCAATGCCAAAATGATCAGTTTTTATACCTAGACATAGTTAAGGGTAGGATTGTAATGTTTGGTTGGTTCGTTGGTCTAAAATAGTTAGAATTAATATCCCAGTACTGGTCAATTCCTGAATAAAGATCTTGATGTTGAAATCCATTTTTTGTTGTTATCTCCTTCTCATTTCTCACGTCCACTCTGCGTCCACCGATTCGATCTGTATCTGCCATCAGACATGTTTTAGTGACCGTTCATATCATAGAGAAATATAATAGGTATTGTCCATGATTCATATTTTCTTGTATTACTCCACTTTCAACTAATATTTTTGTTACAAAGTAAAGACTATGTGGTGGGATTCTGCTTGCACTTGCACTTTGCACTTTGCACTACTGTCTTTCGAGGATAGGCGCGAGTCGGTTCTCCATCGGTATAAATGATAATATATAATATATTAATATGTCCTTATTGTGCGCCATCTATGAGCGGGAGTAGCGAAGCCAGTAACACTAGTTGCAATGGTTGCATCACTCGACTGAGTTAAATGTTATCGCCCAATTATTCTATTCATACAATACATAAAATATATCACTCCACTTCATAAATAACTAAAGTTGAAGTTACAAATGTTATAATAACAGTTTACCATCTAATTTTTAGAAACAATTAGGTATTAGAAATAATATACAAGTATTTTCATCTTCTGTTTCATACGTTAAGGGCTAACCTACATTTTTTAAGAACTATAAAAATACCTATGTACCTACGTATAGGTAGTTCTTTTTACGATCTAAGAAAGTTACCTTACCTGAGATATGGGTTAATGACATGTGAAGCCATAAAAGTATTAGCCGTGATTAGGGTCGTATTTATTTTGTTGGCGAATAATAAACTATTATACCTGAACACTCTATAAGACTTTTGGGTCATTCTTATAAATTCACTTGGTACTTTTTCTTTTTTCATAAGGTATAGTGCGACTCTGCAGGGGAAATTAACTGAAGTTTTGTGGTTTTATTGCATCTCAAGCCTAAGTCAAGTCAAGTCGCAGTTTCTTATAGATCGTGAAAAGAACTAGATAAGTAAATTCTTACTTATTATTCTGATTTTGCTAGATAATACCGACGGTAAGTGTTAATTTTTCAGTTTTTGATTTTATGGCGGTATTGCAGTG